>JACJUY010008493.1:0-37762 GCA_014220935.1 Platorchestia sp. MABIK | reverse complement strand
TGTACTAGACTTAAGAAACATTCTACCTCTGTATCACTTGTGGTAAATAAATTGTTTAAATTGTTTAAATCCCTTGATTGTGTGAATATCCTTATGGCTAAGTTCATCTATTATGTAATATCATTTCTGTAATTGTTCCGGTATGATTGAAGACGGCAGCTGTCGCATCCACCGGTCTTCTCTAGTGCAAGATTGGTTCATATATCGTGAGGACATTTTCTCGTATTGAATTTCCATTTAAATCTCTTGATATAAACCCTTCCAAAAATTTGTAAAACTTATTAGAGTGGGAGCAACGAGCCTTAACGCCATTTCCTATTTTGTCGTAGAATCTCTCTCAAAGTTTGCTCGCACTTCAGACAAATATTCGTTTAGATTGCGTGTAAAATCTTGCAGAATCTAGGCCTAATGAAATAAAAGTTTCAATCAGTGTAGACCAATAGACCATAAGTAGACCAATAAATCATTAATTTCAACTGTTTTCATTACACCAGAATAGCTTTAGAGAACAACAAACTTTTTACCCAGTTACTGTACATGGGTTCTCGCAGTAAATTGTTTATGATCTTGGTGAATTTTTGGGCTATAAAGAGTAGGGAAAAGGCTACGAGGCACGATATTTAAAACAAAGAACTGAAGACATACAAAAAAGAGTGGCGTCCTGGAGTTCTCATTTTAACACAAATGTTCTAGCTTAATGAATAAGAACCACAAATTACAATACAATTCCTGAATGATCAGGTACGTGCAGCGTTGATCATAAGGGGATGTACCAGTTCACCTTCATCAAAAAATAATTTTGCATAGATACAAATATTCAGCCTTAACAAATTAACAGGTTTGACGATCAGAGCGACTCTATAATAAAAATCGCCACCTTACTCCGGGGAGGTCGTCGACAGTTCATGCGGCTGCTCGTGGTACCGGCCAACGACAAAATATAGCAATGCCTAGATGCCTTAAGTAGAAGAAACCAAGTCTTGCATAACCAAGTCTTTAAACACAAATGTCTTGCGTGATGCGGCGTAGTTATACAAAGTCATAGGACATCCTGCCTCGGTCACCATCAAAGATGCCGCGGCAACATGCCATGATTTAAAAGTTTTGAACTGCAATGCGCGAGTCTTACTCAAATCACCACAGATGCTGCTGACGCTTCTTAATTAAGATTGAATAACAGGAATCTCGCTCCCTCTTAAGCCTTGTGAATAGTGCATAATATAGTACTTTTTGTAGTGTCCGTTAGTTGTTGATGAAATTCTACCACCATTCTGACTATTTGATTTGAATGCAAAGACATACTGTGTAGCGTACGCCCTTCAATGGAAACAATTTTTACATCGTATTAAGATAGATCTAGTTTTAGATCAAAATAGCCTTGCAAAATGAACAATTGTTTCAAGTGTTTTTGTAAAATTCTTGATTTTTTCGAACATTCATATTATCCTACTCATACTCTCAGTGTCGTTCACTTCTTACACATCAAATTACGTCATTTACAATCTCATGATTGATAGCAAATTTCCCTTCGACGACTTGCTGGGCCTGCGATGTCAAAGAAGTCTAAGTGGACAAATGAGATTTCAATATCAGGCGGAGGGATTATTGCTTCGGCTCGAAATTGAACTTCAAACGTTTCAGAAAAGGCATGAAGATTTTCGACAGAAAAAAATCTTAATTTTATATGATGTACGATCGACGCGCACTTTATAAGCAATCCTCAAAGTTGTGAGATTAAAATTACTCAGGTGAACTGAAATAATTTTTTATTATACAGTTAGCGACGAAATTATTCGTACACCCCTCGTCTTCAAAACTTTGCTAAAAAACTATTGTTGCCACAAGCAAAAGATTTTCACAGGGTGTGAAGCACATGTTAGTGACAATAATACGAAATTTCTAGAACAAAAATATTATATATGAAAGCTTTAACAAGCTGGACTTTAGAAAAACGACAAGGTAAAATTATTTATAATTTGAGAAAACTGCATTTCATTGAGAATTATTTACCGTTATACTTGTTTTATTTAAAAAACTTGTGTCTAGAATGTTCTTGAACATTATAGATGCGAGATCATTGTAGAAAATTGTACCAGAGCTAAAGGGGAGCCTGAGGAGTAGAGCTTTGTCATTCGTACACTAGCGCTAAGAAAGAAACTAAGGAACTCGGTGTGAATCTCAGACAGAAGATTATTGACTGCCACAAAGCTGGAAATAGATATGGTGACATATCTAAGATCTACAGTGCAATCTCTTATAAAAAAGTTTGCTAAGTTTGGTACAGTAGAAACGTTTCCTGGGCGTGGTCGCAAAAAATAAATCTCTGTGAGAACTTCTCGAAAATTTGTCGTGAGGTCAACGCCAATCCTCGAGTGAAGCTAGACGACATTGCCGAGAGATTGAACGCTCAGGGAACTAGAGTGAACAATCGCACGATCCAGCGTTATCTGAAGAACGAAGGTCTGCACGGACGACGACCTCGAAGGACTCCAGTCCACAAACCATGTCCTGTTGCTGCTCGCTTGTAGTTTGCAAAGTCATAATGGATAAGGACAGAGGCATTAGGGAGAGTATTATGGAGTGACGAAATCAAAATCGAACTCTCATATTGCGAAAATCGAAAACTTTCATGTAAGCAAATGTGTTCAGAATTCAATTTTACATATATGTATTCATTTTCGTTCACCTAGTCGCAATGCAAATGTGTAAGCTGAGATTAGAAAAATAGTCTAGGATTTTTCTGGGGAAGAAATTTTTCGGACAAAATTAATGTAGCAATAAATTTTTTAAATTGAAATTAAAAAAAATCCTTCGCTACGAGGTTCTTACAGTCCTTCCGCGTGGAATGAGACCACAATCGCTCTTCTACGTAAAAAATTGTAGGGTGGAAACAAATTTTGCTCAGGTATAAATATTTTTTATTATGTTCGCACAATAGCTTTTTTTCTACGGCGAAAATTAAAAAAATTCATGAGTGGAAATGTGTTCAGTAATCAATTTTACATATCTGCACGCATTTTCGTTAACCTAGATGCAATGGTGATGTTAAAAGGAAATAAGAAAAATTTTGTAAATGATGTGAATTTTAGAGTGAAACGACCCCTTAAACCAAAAGGTGGATCACATGTTTTGGGATTGTTTCGCTGCATCGGGTACTGGAAAATTGGTTGCAAATGAAAGGAAGATGTACTTTGATAACTAAATTATTATTTTGGACGAAAACCTGAAGTTATCAGCTAATAGTTTGAGACTTGGAAGGCGGCGGGTATTTCAACAAGACAATGACCCGAAGCACACAGCCCAGTCAACTAGCTGGCTCCAAATAAATAAGATAAATGTGCTGCCATAGCCTTCGATGAGTTCTGATCTCATTCCCATTGAAAATTTGTGGAAGGAATTAAAAGTTAACATCAACAAGAGAGCTCCAAAAATGTTTGAGGAATTCAAACGCATCGCCATTGAAGAATGGAACAATGTTTCATCTGAAACTATGGAAAAACTTGTCAAAAACTATAATAAAAGCTTTTAAATGTTATGAAGATGAATGGTTAAGCTGTTGATTATTAAAAATGTACTCAAATGTTAGATTCACCTCAATAAAGTGTAAGGCTACTCACTGTATGAATAATTTTGTCTTTTCGTGTTTCTTCAACCACCCGTGCATCTGCTCGCATAGATGCCCTTGTCACAAACGATTTCCTCTTGAGTTCAGTTCCTACTTTCATTTTTACGTCGCCTAAAATATAGTACAATAAAGTTGCTGACCAGCACCCGTGAGGGTTTTGTTGATGCAGGTCTTGCTGTGTCAACTGAAACATCAATAAAGAGTGCAGACCTTGGTTACAAGATTACTTGAAGTTCGATAATGGTGATTCAGGATAAAAACTAAAGTTTTTCCCCTTTGAAACAAAGACTACAGCGATTTAAATCAATTGAAGGTTATGCAGGGATTTACTCTCGAATAAGGCTTACAATTAAACATGAAAAAATTCACTTAGAGTGGATAACAAGTCTGATTTTTATCGAAAACACTAGATATAGTATGTACATAGGCGGTAAATTGAAAAGGAGTTTATTTCAATTTTTTAGAATATGCATACCGACTTTTCATTCAAGTTACTTTTGCTTGTAGATCTTTCTAGTTGAAAGCTTGCAAAGATTTGTCAATGTCAAAATGTTCTTGGAGTTGAGGTTTGAAAAAATACGAATTTTTTACGTAATGAGCTCGTGGGAAAAAATTGTCACCTGCTGCATATACTGTATAGCTAGTGTCTCAATATACATCTTATCGAGATTACACCGCTCTAGCATTAACTGACCTCGTGTATAAAAATCCGTTTTTAATTGACAGAGAAGTCTTTATACAGATATATAATTGGGCGACGAGATTCTAGTGTCGTCAGTTTTCCCTAACCAACTCCTTGTCACCAGTTGATGAGTACGTCTCCTCTTAGCTCTCACTGTGCGAGATTGGTTTCCTTAATGCCTGTCCTCCCTACTGATAGAGCTTGTCCTCCCTCCGTGCTCATGGTGCACTAGAGGGCCGCGTCCGTGAGTATGGGGGCTGCCATATCAGTGGGTATGGGGACCGCAGGCTTGAGGCAGTGAGACGCCGCGGTGGCATCGTGGGATGCTGTCTCACTTCTCCGAAGTGAGGCAGAGAAGAGTCGCATCCTCTTTGGCGATGGGTAGCCTGCGGTGGTGCTCTGCGGTGCGACGTAGATAGTTATTTTAAAGCCAGGTCGTCACCGTAATGCAGGACAGCTCGAAGAACGATTGAAACTAATTTTTGTCTGGGGGCTAGAATCACGAATTCAAACGGTTTATTTTATATGTATTATTGCTTATCCGAGAGAAAATCGTCTTTACAAGTGAACAGAAAATTGCGCACTTCATTTTGTGCGATCTAAAATGACTCCATCATTGAGGCTTCTATGCTTGAGAGTAAAAAGCAAGGCGAAAATCCCTACACGTAAAATCACTTATATTAAAAATAGTCAATTAAAATTGAACGTTTCAGACAAACAGTCCATCTTCAGCAAAATCTTTGTGAAACAAAATCCAAAGAGGAAATATTAATTCACTGATGGAGTATAACTAAAAGTTTAAACTATGTAAAACACCAACATCAATAGTAAAAAACGTGAAAAAATAAAAGGGAAAGGAAAAACTGAACAACTACACCATGTGTTAGCGACTTGAAGTGGAAAAGCCCTTTGGAAGTGATTCAGAATAAACTTCATTTTATAAATTTGCAAGGATTCGAGAATGCGTAGATCTCTTCTGTGAGAGGTACCGGCCAAGATTGCTAAGTCGCGTAGGGAGACCAGAGCATTCCACTCTACTGCGGGAGATCTAACAGAGCACAGTGTGGGGGACCCAAGAGGCGACCATTTCTGCAACTTCGCCCAGCGTGCTCGGAAACTCTAGTCATCAGGGCACGACAGGTAGAACCAACGTACCGCGATTCACAACATGAAGAACTGTATTGGTACACAAGAGACGAGCACAGTGAGGATGGCGGTTTGTATTTGAAGCGGAAGTGAGAACCAATTGTAAAATTATTCACTAGAATCATTTGAATTACGAGTTGCGGGAAAAACTTGTTAATATGGAATTTAACATCCTATCTTAGTTTAGTTTAATTGACTAATGACCAAAATACGGCAATTTCTCAAAGAAAACTTGTTGAGCACAAGGCTGGAAAGACTGAGAGTTGTCATAGTTTTTTGACAAAAATTTATTGATATGTTTGTCAACAACAGAAGAAGGAAATCTGTTTTTAGCAAATTAGCGCAGAAAAAATCGTACTCTTTGTGTACATTTTGAAAGTTGGAACACACATTAAACGCTCTATGGATGCGAGTACGAATGCCGCAAACATCAAAATTGTATGAACAGAAGCTAAAAAAGCAAGTCTCGAGCCCACAAAAAGTTTCATTCCGAAAACAGACAACTGAAAATTATTGTCAACTCTCTCTGCACAAGCATCAAGAAACGGTTATCTATCGTTGTCTTCGTCTTCCCTAGTAAATCTGATATTGCTAAAGCCTACTCTGAATAAATGAAGCCTACTCTGAATGACACCCATAGTGCTTTTCCGCTTCAAGTCGCCAACACATGGTTCAGTTGTTCAGTTTACCTTTTACCTTTACAATTTACCTTTACCTCTTTCTTTTTACCGTTTTTTTACTGTTATTTGTACTTTTCAAAGTTTAAACTTATAGCAATACTCCATCATTGAATGAAATTTTCCTCTTTTGGTTTTGTTTTACAGAGATTTTTCTGAAGATAGACTGTTAGTCCGAAATGTTCAGTTTTATTAGATCATTTATGGTAAAGATCACTTTACGTGTAGCGATTTTGGCCTTGCTTTTTATTTTCAGTACGGTGATATCCTGTCCTGGAGATTTTGTGACCATTTTAACGATGAGCTGTAATATTATTCGTTCAATTAATCAAAATAACGGTAGGAAGGATGCAAAAAACAATTAGAAAAAATTGGAAAAGAGTTTGACTCATATCATCGCTAATATTTGGCGCTGCCATAGCTGGTAACGTACATAATATAGTTAACACTAACTGCATTAGTGCATAGTTTAAATCATTCACAAAAGAGTCCTTTCCAGTATAAAATCAACATTAATTTACCGGCTACTAAGGGTGTAAGCATTAATTGTAACCACATCTCTTTAAGTTTGACTGTAAGAATAAGCTGAAATTGACTGTCCTATGTAAAATACCATCTCGCTGTCAAAAGACATTATTGCTGGGCTCCAGATCATGTCCACGCTGTTGTTTCGTCAATGAAAAGTTTGTCTTTATTTTGTGCCACCTGCAATTTGCCAGTTCGAATGAACCACCCTTGTAACTTATTTTCAATTTATATGTTCAGCTGCGCCGAACTTACAAGGATGCTACATCAATTCATTATCCAGTGCCCGTTCATTGTGCACTCGGATTTATCTGAGCTACGAACCTATTCAAGGTCGTCTCCGCTAACGGGCAACAACGCCAGTATTGCATGACTTGCTTGATGAGGAACTACATCTACAATCTAGGCGCCTGCATCCACAGCAGGGGCTCACTATCGATCTGCACAGAGGTCAGTTGTGAGTAAGCCTGATGATAGCTTATTGGTCATGTTAGTGTCTATTAAGAACACAATACACCGACCAGCAGCCACATGGTTCATGAAAGTCTTGCGTTTATAAGTTATTATTGCATGGTACACATAAGTATATACTATTACTCTATTCCGCATACATGCTACATGTATATCAACCTCGTTCACGCATTATTGCATATTATTCCATTATTGCACCCAACGTATGAACTATTACCGTCTCATGCACAAAAAACTTATAAATATCACGTTCAAATAAAACTTCAACTGCTTCTGGGACATAAACTCAAACCTGCCTCGCGCACATGCTACTGGAGCATATAAAATTAAAAACTGTTTTTTTAAAGTCAAACCTAAAGAAGCCTACAGATTAAAATTTTATGCTGTCAAGTGCTTATTTAATCAAAATTGCCGAGTCAGTGTGTATTCAAGCGTAAAACTACCCAGTGTGCATCTAAACTCTAAGCTGAACATTTGTCGCTATGAGAAAACACCAGTAAAATTCTGTTAAAGCCTATGTTTTACTACCGTGGCAGCAAAAAATAAAGAGATAGCATGAGATCGAAACAATAAGAACTTCCATTGCGAACCTGGAACTTCACCCAAGTTTTCGTTAATTCTCGGGAATCATTTTCACTGCAAATTGCGTTTTGCATTGAGCTGTAATTATTTTGATTGCGTCATCTTTTGAAATGTTCCAGGTTGTAAATATTTCAAATGCTCGTATCTGTTGCAAAAAATTTTGTGCTAAAGGAGTCGTCAGTCACATCTGTTAATGTTTTAAAGCATCGAGAGAGAAACCAATTTAAGACTAATGCGCAAGCAAGAGAGAGATCCAGCACGGAAATTGTCCACGTTCAAGTCGTGAATAAGTTTTACGACGCACAACTCGGCTACAGTTTGATTCCCTCGCACTCAACAAGTAGCAGAGTCACGCGTTGTATATTTGTGCACTCTTTGTGAAGTCGGAGGGGAGCAGAATCTTCTCAAAAATTGTACGGGGCAAAAAGGCTGAATCGTTGAAGGTGGAGAGGAGAATTGAAAACTGATTCGTCTCAAAAAATAATACTTATAGGAATTAGCCAGACAAAACTGACTCAACACTTTAAGTAGTTATGAAGTTTGTTGTTCGAAAATGGTAGTCGAGATACCGATAAAAGGATGAAACCAGAAAAGAAAGGTTGTAATTTCAAACGTTGGTAAATTTAAATACTGACACAGATAAAGTTGAGAACAGGTAAAATAAACTCACATATAAACACGCTATGTGAAGAGTTTCTTGTATTACAATAAATGGTTATTTTTCTAAATTTCTCGTGAAACGAATACATGAATCACATGGGTGATTCGCATACAGTCGAAAATTCGTACACGGAACGATTACACCCTATTTTCGTCATTTCCACATCACAAAATGTTCTAACAGTCATGACATTAAAAGTGAATCGGTAAGCCTAAGCCTAGAAATTCTATTGATAAAACCATCAGTACACAGTTTATTGGTCAGTAGTAAACAAATTTCATGGATAGGAAAAAACCTGATGGTATGAACAGGGTTCAAAAAACTTTGTCAGAAGCTCAAGTTTCACATATAGCTAATAAAATAGTAAACCTTGACCTTTTTCATTTACATTTTTCTAAAAATGGAAGAATAAATCAGCCAATGTATTAACCGACAATCCCTGGATTTTGCTTCTTGTTCTGAAACCTGTTTTTTACATTATATTCTCTGAGAATATTTGTAGAGTGCAACATGTGCTCCGAATTATTTGAAAGTACTCACGGAGGAAGATTTTGTAAAAGTTTTGATTTACTGCAAAACTTCAGCTTGCCAGGAAACAATTGTAAAAGTATTGAAAATCGAAAACTTTTTCATTTACGCGAAGCAACTGCACTTTAGAGTCTCCGTAATGAACGTTATATTTCATGCGTTTCCACAGCATGCTTTTTACCTACATGTGACGAAAGCTGAATTTCTAGACGTAGGTACTCCTTGTCCTCATAAATTTGTTAAACTGTACTTAAGGAGTCCTACTACATGAAGGACTTTATGAGTGAAAATGTTTTTCTTCAACAGTAGGTACAAATTTACTCCTCACTAGTGCATGGAGACAAATGTCACACGGTGATGCCTAACTTAACGCAAACAAAGATGTGCACAACGTTTACCTCAGCAAGTTGTGTAGGTCTATGACGCTAACGATTTCTTGTTGCTGGTTTCTGGCTGAGATGTGCCTCTCAAAGATCCTGAAATCTCACAAGTTGGACTAAATCATATTGCAATAAACGTATTAATAAGAAAAAATTAACGTGTACGATGAGTCCGATTCGATGAACGCTACACATGAGTTAACATTGCACGGACACTTGCATTTGTTACAGGGTTTAGTTAATAATTCGTTTGTCTGCGTCTTTTTGAAGAAGATTTTGGAGCTTGTACAATCGATGAACGATTGCTAATTCAATCTTTTCTGTCCTCAAGATTCCTCTTAAATGAAGTTATGTAGCCAGCTAGCAGCGTTGTTTTCTATAGTAGGTCGGTGGTAGCTGATTTTTTCCTTTTAGTCTCCACTAACTGTGCAGATAGAGGAGGGAGTTCTATCAGGAGGTGCGGATAATGGAGGGGTGCTATCTTTCGATTCATGTTTTTCTTGGGGGGGGGAGGGGAAGAAGTTAACGTTTATTACATGATACTATCATTGCAAAACCGAAAATCCACGAAATCTCTAAGCTACAGTATTTACATGCTGTGATAGGAAATGACTCCTGGAAAAGTTTCAAATGCATAAGTGGAGGTTATTTTGACAACAATTCACTGTATAAGGGAAGAAAACAAGGGTTATTAATCTTAAACGACTTTTGAAACAATTTGGCCACTTCCGTCTTCTACGGTTCTGTACAACCTTAATCTTTCTTCCCTGGGCTTCATTTCGACTTCTCTCGAAATTATACTTGCCACCCGCAGCTCCCAGACGGCCTTGCGTGATCTATATTGTACATGCGTAGCTCCACCGTGCCCTTATAATTGGTATATTTACCGATTACATTATTTAATTTAGTTTATGTGTATAATTACATCCATTTATACCTGCATTGTATAAAGACCAACTGATCGTCCCTCCAAGTGAGTGTTGCTGAAGACCCAAGCGATAACCTGGGCTGGAGTCTCACCTCCCACGTTTTCTACGACGATAACAGGTGCGGATTCTGTAGCAAATTGACCTGCTATCCGAGCTTCACCGCAATTGTTAGCTGCTGTTGTGGTTGAAATGATGGCACTTGTAGGTGGACCATAATCCTAGAATCAATACCAAGAAGCAATTTGTTGTTAACCAGTGCAGTATTAATTTTTACAGGAATTCGCACCGAGTTGGAATCTCAGAATCTTTTCTAAGCTCAGAGTACAAATGCATGAGTGCAGGCTCAATATCATTCCTTGGGAAACTGTGAATTGGAGAAAAAATTTTTTTTCCAATTTTTCAACCGTGCGACGTTTGTAACCTCTGTTCGTCCATTTTTGCCTCTATCTCTGGTGCCGTTAACATGTGAATATATGGGGTGTAATACACTAAGTAAATACTGTATATCTAACCTCATAATACCCGTTGTGTGTTTATTAATATATTTATTTATATATCTGTTTGAGTCCGCTTCTTAAGAAACGTAGGATGTCTGAGTTTGCGGTATCATAGATACCAAATTCCTCAGTGTATCGAAAGATGGCCTTACATGCATTGATATGTTTGACATTTTATCAGGATAGGCCAGCAGAGGTTAGATAATGTTGACGGAATTTTTTACGGGTTCACCTAGCTCAACGATGACATTGTCTGTGGAATTTCAACGGGTGCTGCCACTACCTAATGATACCCTTGGTTTATTTGTTTGGAGTCAACTTTTTCCATTTCTCTGTCACGCTCATAGGGATAGTTATAAAGACCGTATCTGTGATACAATTTCACAATTGCTCATGTACAGGAATATTTTTTATCACGGGTACTGTTAAGATAGATTTATATGTTCGTCATCCACATCTGGAAAATTTGTTCAAGAAAGGTATTGAATCCCGTCATTTTTGGAGGGCAGTGCACACTATTATATATATATAATATACTTTCCCGAGGATTCTGATCTGACAATATTTGATTGACTTTGATATGTCATTCATGGCTTGATAGCTCACTGTTCGGCATATTCAAATTAAGTTCTCATTTATACTTGAACATAGAAACGTGAAAATGTATTAGGAACATATTTTGCCCTAAATCATTTGAAATAAACTTAGTCAACCGGGACAAAAACAATTTTAATTGCATGCCCAACAAGGTGAGGTGCAAACAAATTGAGGGTTGACGTGCAGCAGTTCCTCAACAAATTGGGACATAAAATGTGAAACAAACTTTTAATTATAAAAGAACATGTTTTTAGCTTGAAATTATGATGGACCTACTTGGGCAAGCTGCAGGAAATTGGGAGAAATTGCGCTGATCTACAGCAAAACCTAATACATTCACTGAAAGAAATAATAGCCCTATTTTGAAACACCCAGGTGCATCTGACGTTTGTCCTAAAACCGAGACACGCAGATGCATCATCAATGAAACATCCAAGATAAGGATGCACACCAGTGTCTCCAGACGCGATTTAGAGACGCTCTGGTGTCTCACTAAAAGTGCTTCAGTGTCTCATTGATGAGACACTTGCACTTGAGTTTGATGCTTATACAACTGATGCCTCACACTAAACTGTACTGATATTAAGCTGTAGCATTGCACTGTCAAGCAAGGTTGACGCTTCCAGCGCCATGAAGAAACTTGGATACGCTCACGTATTCTTGAGCTAAGCGATAGCTGCTGCTGGTGACATTAATACTTGGTCTTACCGCTGAAGAGCTGCGCCAGAAACAGCACTCGTCTCCAGCAGTTAGAGCTTTTCATGCCACCAGCTACTCTAACTCTTCTCGTTCAGCTCAGAGCAGTAGCGATCAAGCGTTAACTTCCCCTGAAGAGGCCATCTAAACAGTATACAGGAGATGTTATATCCATTGCAATAATTTAATTTGCTCCGTGAAACCTTTACTGAACACTTATTTAACCAAAGTCAGTTTTGAGGGGTGACTAAGCTATTATATTTTCATCGCCAATAAAAGATAGGCAGCATTTTGAGACACTTCGCGCTCATCGAGGGGTCGCACTTCCGATGAGACATCTACTCTCTTTTTGAGACATTCTGTCCATCTATGAGACACCTGAACAGCCATGAGACACTAATAGAGGCAAAAATTCCTTTCAGTGTTTGATGATACATGTGGTTGCTTGCAACCACTGTTTGCCTTAACAATCGCTGCTGCACTTAATGCGCATGTGATGGTTTTGAATAGCCATTTTTGAGATGTGCAATGGACTGACATCGATGACAGATGGCAACTGAACAAAATTGCAAACGAACGTCAAAAAGCTAAATTTATAAATGGTCAACCATTGTAGACATACACGAATATTACCTCGTCAAATATTTTTCCCAATAGACATACGCAAATTGATCTCTTGCCCGTGGAAGCTAGGCTATTTACTTCGTATTTGCTAGTAGTTGCTCCCCTATGCAACTCTGGATGAAAGTGTTAAGAATTCAACACGATGAATTGCATTAACATTCAACCGCTTACAAAGCAAGTTTTCTTTTTAACATAATTCTCGCCTGCCTCTTGCTATGGCTCCTCCTCGTCAGGGAGTATTAACTAGGCAGGGTTTTTCAACAGCTCTGTCTTCATCATGTACTTGACGGTCCGTATCAGGGTTGTGTCCTGAAGTTCTTGAGACGATTCGATCTCAAAATCACAACTGCCAAAAAATTAATCACCTTCAAATGCACTGAAATTAAAATCTTCGATGCTAATAGTGTATACCTAAATGATCATTCGTGAGGAAAAGCATTTAATTCCAAAATTTACCGCTTATAAGCGTTAGGTGTGGAAATATTATATCTACAATTTAATGTAAATTTGCACATTTCTCAAGTTCTGGTTTTTACATCGTCGCAAATTTGCCGGTATTTGAGAATGAGTTTTTGGGTCGTGCACATGTTTTTCTGTATACAAAGGCACAGCACATCTCATGCGAAAGTTCAACCTTGATACTGAAATACTACAGGAAGTACAATCATTACACTAGTTACAAAAGAATTTCATATAATAATCAAGCGTTCTTCAATTTTCTAAACTCGTTTTGAATCAATTTTAACTTCGTTTGATTCAAAATTAAATTTATAAATTACGATCCGATAGAAATCGAACACTTAGCGCATGCACTCGTTCTGATGAAGCTCTGCTCGATATTGAAAGCCGCTTCCTATTCGAATTTCTCGACAGTAAATTGAAAGCCGAACTTCTCTTCTTTTTCCAACCAATAGAAAATCTTGCTTCTTGCGCCTTATACACCTCTGAATATAATCAAGAAATAAAGAAGAATTGGGAAATTATGGCCGAGAGCGTCCTTCTTGTGTTCTTACTTTGCATACCTTTTCACTACCATTAATGGCTACTTGCCGTCCCGACTTTTTACTGGGAAAACTGCAGCCGATTACATTTACAGATAACAGTAAGTGCTTCCATAACCATTCGACGACAGTGCCTTAGCAAGTGAAGAAAACAACCGATGGTGCTTCGGAGGATTGGAATGGTTATATGAGAAGCTCCCAGACCTTCGTAATTCAACCTTTGCCTCACAGCTGCCCTCTGCGAAATGAAAGAATGGCACATTTGGCTCCAACTACACCGTTATTACTGATCACTTCGTGGCGTTTTCTTTCACATATTTCCATAAATCGATTTGTGTAAATTTTTCGACGAATTGGAACTACAATTTCTCGAGTTTCGTATAATTTTTAATCAATACAAGCCCTAATACAATAACAGCTCTGAAGTCGAGAGATTCGCCACAATTTTTCAATTCCGGAGCCAAAATAACCTAATAACTAGAACAGGGCTTATAGTAAGCCAAAAATTGACTATTTTGATGGTTGTGTGAACCTTTGCAGAGTCTAATTTAGAATGATGTTGGAAGTCGTTATTTTGGTTGAAGGTGAATCGAAGGCTTTTCCGAGGATTCTAATCTGACAATATTTGATTTACTTTTATATGGTATTCTTGGCTTGATAGTTTACTGTCCGACAAATTCAAATTAAGTTTTCATTTATACCTGAACAGAGGAACATGAAAATGTATTAGGAACGCATTTAACTCAACACTTGATCTCGTCTCGAGGACAACATCAAAATTGTTTGCCCTAAATTTTCAATCAGTTTGAGCAAAATATTTAATTTCACCTAAACATTTTATTCTACTTCCTTTCGAAAATAGTTTCTTAGAGTAGTTTTTGATAATATTGGACCTGTTAGCAATATGACGTGCATGAGGCACATAGTGTTTACGTATGAAACGGTCAATTCAGTTCACTCGATGTGAAATCCAAGTAAACTTGCGTTAAGAATTACCGTTCATTCGTTTTAGGGGTTGCTCTTCAACAAAATGCTTAGCTTAATTATCAGCTAGCACTATTTTAGGATATATTTTGCAATTAAATTAATGTACTTTAATGCTAAGGAAAACAATCTTTTAACTCTTCCATAACAGATTGTATGACGGAATATCCTAACGTTTTGAAAAAGAGTCATAAACGTGTCCCGAATCAATTGAATCTACTGTAGAACTCTCGAGGAGCTCCTTTGGTTTTTGTCTTCATAAAACACACTTTTTCTTACTGATGGTTAATGCAGCGGTCTACATAAAATAATTAAAAAAATAAAACTTGGTGAATAACCTACATTTTACAGCAATTCTCAGGGAAGCAAATTTTACAAATAATAATTTACTTTCGCTTAACAAATTAATTCAGATTGTTTCCTGAAAGGATCCGGATTTCAATTTCAGCAAAGTTAAATAAGATTGACACAATGTTTCAGGATTAAGAAATTTCAACAGTTTTTAAAAGATCGGTAAATTGAGGTCTTACGGTCTCACTAATTTTTTAACAGAATAATAGATGTGATTTTGCATTCGATGCTTAGTGGTGGTTCATACGTATGTATTTTGACACACACCATGAAGAGAACCAGTACCTCTACACGAGAAATATTTACAAATGTTCTCTGCTATTCTGATAACATTATTTCAAACTATCAACGTGCGGCATGAAATATATTGCATGCATGGTTTAGGTATGCACATGGGAAAGTTACATACATATAATATTTATTAGGGAAAACTTGTTCACTTAGTGGGGGAGTTTGAGTTTTCAAATTCGAACAAGGGCTACTGTGCATTGCATACAATCGTACGACAATGTCAGCATTTACTGTAATGATAAATTTAAGGGAACAGAACGATACACGGTTGCTTATTTATATTTCCATACGTGTCCTCAGAATGAAATTTATTGTAATAGCTAGAGGTAGTAAACATGTTTTCTATCCGACACTAATGTTACATGCCCAGATATATTAATCTCTGTAAAATTCTGTGCAGAATACAAAAAATAATGTTTAGGTATTGACATTTTAATTTAGGTATTCAAAATAAAGTTCATTAAGGAAACCTTTGAGCAGAATCATAATATTCAGAGCTGTAAGAAGATCAACGATAACTCAATTACTTTGACGCAGTTGATCTTGAACATGCCTAATACTGACGACCAGTATCGTAAATAAACGTTCACAACTTCACATCTGAAAGATGTCAATTTTTCGCTTATTGCATAGGCCGCTCCGTTCTTCACTCAATCAACACCATATTGAGGTATTTTAATTTAGCTTCTTCGATTCATCCCAAATGACGTTTAATCTTCGACACTCCATCGATCTTACAATTTTAGTAAGTAGCTTTGGAAGTAAAGAAAACATTGCCCTCATGCAGGTGGTTGAAGACTTTCTCTCCAGGCATATGTGCTCTTCTCCTCGACCCTAAACATAAAAATGCCCAGAGCTTACCGATTTACGTTGAAATGACGTCAAATTTATGATAGAGTGCATGAGCATCGTAGGCGTTTTAGCAATGACAACGAATGGGTTAATCGTCATTCCCATATAATGCTGAAAATCATTTCACAAATTCTACTCAATTTCACAGACGTTTAGTAAATATGTTCAGCCGTCATGGCGCTTGGGCTAATGGCCGCAGTACTCGCATTCGTGCTTGTAAGTGCCGCCCGCTTTTTGAGTTTTTTTTCCGTAATTTGTATCGTTGGGTTTGACTTCGGTTGGCGCTCTGCGTCTGGCTGAGTTCATTCTGGAAGCGGACGGTGTGGAGACAGGTTCAGTATTCGTTTTATTCTGTATAGTTTTCGTGTTTTGGTTTGGGACCTTGTCCGTGCCATCCATGTCAGATTTTGATTTGTTGTGCTTTGTAAATTTAACTTATTTTCTGTTTCAGCTCCTTATATTATATACACTATTCGAAACCGTTAATAAATGAAATGATAAAACGAAGACTCGTATTGAATAAACTCCAGATAAATTTCTATTCATAATTGCTACGGCAGTTATTGTGCCCATACTGAATGAATGACGTCCTCGTAGGTACGCCCGTAGGCCCGCTTGGGTGCTTTGATCCAGTAGTCTTAGCTTGCAACGTTTGGGCCGCGCACTCGCCGGTGCTGGAGGTGAGCGACACCCATACCTCAAAACCATGTGGATTCCACGCCTCACGTAAGTTGATTCGAGTGATGCGTGACCCTGCGTGCGGGACCTATTGTCTGGCAGCTTTCTATTTCATAATTGTTTGGTAATCAAATTGGGTTCGATTAAATTTTCACTGATAAATATTGTCCGCTATTTATGATGAATTACTTTAATTCTGATTCGCCATTTCAATTCGTTGGCTGTGTTTTTGAGAGCGTTCCCCTGAGATCAAACAATTATACGAAGTCTAGCAGCAAAAAACCATAGGTGACAATGATAATGTTGATTGATCCATTCAAAACACTGTCAAAACGCACTTGACGAAACGAAGTATTTAGCTGGGAATATTCTGCTCATATTAAAAGTCATTTCTTTGTCGTCTTGATATCGCCGGTAGGTGATACACGCAATTTATTTTATCGATTAAATTTTAACCTTTGAGTCGTAAATTAAATTCTTGAAGAAGAATAACTTCTCTTCTGGAAGTTGCTTACAGATTGATTTATGAATGTGAGCGTGTTTCATGCCTAGATTAAGAAAACTGTTGTATTTGCACTTTTATCAAGATAATCCTTTGCGCATTTCTATAGAAATTATTTTGCGCATACAATTCATAACGATCTGAAATAATTAATACTTTTTATTGAAGAAATTGAACACTGACATAACAAAACGTTCTACAATATTGCTCAAAATATTGTTCCAAGATGTAAACAATTTTTTTAATGTGTCCGTGAACAGCTGTTGTACAAGAAAGCGGTGTGGTATTATTGTACCTACTCAGAAATACGCTTAATAATTATCTAATTTATTGCCATTACTCAATTCCTTTCATTTGGTTTGTTGAAATAAAATCTTGAGGCAGTTACGAGACATTAACGGACATAAATCAACGAAGAAGTAAAACATTTTGTAATAACAATCAATTGAACAGTCGCCAGTAAACAAATCACGTTTTCGTTCTTTAAATATATATATATATATATTTTGGCATATGACAGAGTTCAACAAATTATCAAAAATGTGATTATTTTGTTTGGTTGCTCGCTTCGTGAGTGTAGAAAATATTGGGAAAAATATCATACAATACGATTTAAGAAACTGTCAGAAAGGCTTCAGATAAGTGAATTCAATGGATTTCGTTAATAAAGAGATAAAAAACTGAAACTATTAGCATACTAACCCCAACATTTTTATTTAATCTGCAATGGTATTTTTCAATTAGTTTGGATAACTTAACATCGATACAAGAGGTAAATATCAATCGCAATTAAATCCATAAAACTGCGTAACTCCAAAGGCCATTTCCCAGCAACCATTTTCTGTGACAGATGTGCGTTTTAACTATGGCCACCCACGGATATCTAATGACATCTTCCAAGAAGGCACCATTTCTTTCAGAGCAACATCGAAGAATTTTGTATCCCCCACCAATTAGTCAAACGCTGAGATAGGCGGAAGAAGAATCCACAAAATTCTGTCGGCAATCTGACTAGGATTTTTCTCCTTCAAAGAAGCCGGAAATTTTAAGAATCGCTCATTACTGTGTTTCTGCCGAGCCCAGAACGCAAATAGCGATCGATGAATTTAAAGGATTCAAACCTTAAATTGAGGACCTCGAAATTCGTTTCAACAAATGGGGTTGTCAAACAAAATTTAGAATCTTTTGTTCTTCACATTTGAATTATTGAGCTAATTTTCTTTACAGAATTTACTGCTTCCACAAATGAGAGTTAAATTTTCGTAACATCGTGCTATAGAACTGGAACTGCTCCACGTTCTTACTTAAATGCTTTCTTCAGATTACTTTCTGAAGACTCTTAATAAAGTCCTTTGAAATGAGCCTGAAAGTGAAACTGACAACACAAATAGATCATCTGAAAAAAATTGTTTTCGAGATAATTATGTTTAGCTCTGAATTTCGTCCAGCATCCTGTAGAAGAGTGGCCAAATTTTTCAGTTAAATTAATAAGTTAGAAGGACTTATGATAGTTTCGAGGTAACAGACAATCTTTGAGCCAAGAACAAGTCTTGCAAATTAAGATGCGGTTTCAAATATCATAATAGAATTTAGGTATAAGATGATTGAAAAAATAATACAATTAACAGTAAATTCATTTCAGATTCAGTAGTTCATTAGTAAGTTCCATTCCCTGTCCAAAACATGAAATGATTTGTGCAGTAAATATCAGAACATTTTTCTCCATAGTCTTTTCAGACTACCGTTAACAGCGGTTTGATATTAGATCAAAAACCACAGATCAGACGCGGGAGTTTTTTTCATTCTGTAATGGCATTGAAGGACAGCAAAATTCGGGTGATGCCAATCACTTGGATGAACAAGTCTATGTCTCAGTGAAGTGAATTATATTGTCCCAAATTGAACGAAGATTCACAAACAATCCCATTTTTCGCCTCATGATTCGAACTAATTGACGTCTCAATAAGAAGAAATTGGCTCTTGCGACGGGATCTGTCATGCGATAAAATAAGGTTGATGTTTATAAACTCAATTCCACTGAGATCGATCGCTGCCAATTTTATGAAAAGTTAAAGAACTACAGAAGACAAGGTAGGGAAAATAAATGGACGTGAAAACATGTGTCAATTCTGCTAGTAACTGAGGACAAATTGCTTTGTTAGATTTAATATAAAAAAGCAACTTCAGATTCAACGACTCAGAGGTCTTTCTCTTCGAAAATTTTGTTCGAGGTACTCTTTGCTTCAGTGCCAATCGTGCGTTACGAATTTGCTTTTTGTCAGATCGCGATGCGTGAAAGTGAATTAAATCAAATGGAAATGTCTGAAAATTCATTTCATTTCATGGTAAAAAATTCATGTAAATTCAGTATTGTCATGAACCTTTCTATAATTTTTTACCTGGTATAACATTTTAGCTTATTTTCTACCAAAAAATCTGCTCGCAGATACTGTATGTTCACACTGAGCAACAGAAATTTTTTTCTCAATTTTGAAGTTTCCTTCATATGACACCGTTTAGTTAGCCAGAACTTCTTACTAAAATGTTATCATTTTTTATTTTCATTGAGGCCTTGATAACCAATTGTACGCTTATGATGGGTAGACCCTCAGCGTTGAATTTTTTTACGATATCAATTTTTAGGCGTTTTTTATACTATGATCGAATAAATTTTCTCCTAATTATTAAAGAAGTAGTTTAATTATACTCATGAATTCATTCTAGCAAGGAGAGAAATTAAATCCTTCGAAAATTAATTTTTAAGATCAATATTATTGTACAATCTTATTGTGAGAATTTTAGACTTTAAAAATAGTTGGTTAGGTTAAATTTAGGATAAATAATAATGATTAAAATTATAGTTAAAGTTTAACTCTTTGATCGCATTTGGTTAAACTGAAGTTCAATTTTAACTCAACTTTGGAGTAATTGGAAGCAATTTCAAAAGTGGCCAAATATTTCTATTTTTCAAATAAAATGGCCAACGAACATCCCTTCATTTAGCTTTAATTACGTATCTATGAAAATTGAGTTTGTGACTACTGGTCGGTCAGCAGCATAATGAAAATCCCCTCCGTGGACACTGGTGACGCACGTTGAGGTCAAAGTAGTAAATTGGCGACAGCTGTACGTGGTTAATAAAATTTCGTGGTTGGGTAACACCTGCAGACCTAACAAAAGTTTGAGAAGCACTGGCTTAAAACCATTAAAAAGAGAGTTGACTGGTTTGAAGCAAGGAAAGAAGCAACAACTAAAATTGAGATGGCCTGCACCTAACCTCCACAACTACCTGTAACAGGTGTGTAACAGTGGCAGCATGTGTAACCGAGGAACCCTATCATCTCGAGTTAAAACACCATACTAACAATATCTTCTATTCCAAATATTTTAAAGAACATATTCACACCTGCAACTCCCTTGTATCTGTGCTAAAGGCAAGGCAGCGACAGTCCTGAACAGAATCTGACTGCAGCATAGACAAACCGAACCGAGAGCCTCGAGGGACGATTAGCCGCAAGGCCCCACACAGAAAACAATTCTAAAAACATGGATAAATGAATGCACAGAAGCATCCCTTACGATTCTGGGCTTGTTAAAAACACCATCGAATATCCCTTGTATAAAATGTTCATCGTATTCCGTATTTTGGTGAGCAATCAGAACAATTGAAGCGTGAATTGTTATTGATATCGTCCTTACTCCATCATGTGTTTTTCCAAGTCGTGCTAACCAAAACTTTCACCATTGGTTCATTTTTCCGATTTAAAGACAAAATTCCTTCAAGTTTCCATTGTAGTCTTGTCTATCCACACAGTTGTGCACAGTGTGCATCTACGTGTGTCGGCTCGACAACCCGTACATCATGTGTTAGACAGACGGAACACGTAGGAATAAGTTATAGAACTGGGGTTCCGCTGTGTCACCCTCCTCATTCTGCCATAAGATCTCATGCAGAGGAACAATGTGATGTTCTAATTTAAGATTCTGATTTCTCAATTTTAGGGTCTATTGGTAATGTAACGAATTCTTGAATCGCTTCATATGCATAAGAACAAATTTAATAATGATATGCAGAGTGCGCATCATTTGCTTTTGGATGGGCATCTGTAGGTTCAGGGAACGCTCTGTTATTTGCTTTTGAATTACGTCCTAATTTGCATTTCATATATTTTTTCGCTTATTTGCGTTCAGCTCATAGGTTTTGGCAGTCACTTTGCAATTACTATTGTCTAAACATCTCTAGTTATATATAATGTGTGCAATTAACTAGTCATAATATTGACCTCTCTGTTTAAAATTGCAGATTTAATTTACAGCTGATGATGTGTCAAGACCCGAAACATTCGTTTTAATATTGACCACAGACAATTTTAACAATGTGGACTTCTTTGGTTTTTGCCCTTTTCTTTTTATTCAAGTTGTTTAACAAGTAAAATTTACTTTCATTGATTCTATTCAATATGAATGTAATAGCATCATTGATTAAATCAGAACTTTAGGATACGTCATGCATAATCTTTACATCATGGAAACAAAAGTTTAGCTTCGTCCTTCAGCATGAACGAAGACTGATGTAGAAAAGCTTAAATGTACGTCTCACTACCATTCATGATCCCTCAGTTGGCCTTGTCGTGAGAGAAGCGAATGTTACGGTGCTCGTAGATTTCAATTTTATTATTCTTTACTAGAGATAGTTTTGTATACTTCGTTTTTTCTTTTTGCAGCGTGCGAATGTTTCTCTCTGCAGATTTTTGAATGGTGGTACACTTCGAAGATGTAAGTTGTTCAGGTAAACATGTAAACTTTAGAGACAATTAATAAATTCCTCAACATGTCCCCTATCTGGTATCTAAGTGTCACTAAGTGTTCCATCTTTAGTCACTAGTGTTTCAAGTGAGTGTTGCTAACTTACCATGGTGGAACGAAATACTTTTCGCATGATAGACGACGTGATAAATTAACAAAAAGTGAGGAACCTAACAGTGGGGAATTCCAGAGTCGATCGCAAAGACAACAGTAACTGTGTGCAATGACTCATCAGTTTCTTGAGTTTCAGATAATGGATAACTGAAAATCCTTTTAGACCAACATAAAATCACGGAGAGATTTGGAAATGTATGGAGCTAAATGAAGCCAATCTAAATTTCAGGAAAAACGAGAAGGATTTAAAGGCAACGCTGGTAGACCAAACTTGAAATTTATATTTTGTTAATCTACTTCAGAGTGTACTATTGGAAGATATTGAAAAAATACCAGAAATCAAACAATTGTTTATTTCAAATCGAAATTTGCTAAAAAACGACTCGAATAATAGATGCTACAGCTTGAAAAAATAAGGTTATCTTAAATGGATGGAAGAACATATTCGAAGTACTCAAGGAAAAACAATGGACAACTCAAGCTGGTAAATTAGGAACATATGGTCTTTCCATCAGATTCCAAAACAGAAGAATAGACTGATTCTATAACAAATTTGAGCTTTCTGGAGCAACCATCACAGAGGAACAAAAAACAATTTTTTGAAGTTCTCCAGCGAATCAATTGAAAATTACAAATTGGCTTGTGCTCGTGATCGGAATGGCGTAACTGAGGGTGCTGGAGCCATCACTGTCAGCTCCATTTCCTACGACGGTGCTGCACGTTCTGAACCAACTACCATATTACTACTCGATCCATCTGAAGTATGAAGAAATCGTCGAAGACACCGTAGTCATCTCCAAGAAAGGGAGGCTGGAAATACTGATAATGAAGAAATCATTGCTCTGTAATTCAATTTCAGTAAAAAATCAGTCGCTGAAGTAAAATGTGGAGCGAAGTGTTCAAAAGAAATCGTATGCGCAACGAACATATATTCATGATTGAAAGATCCGGGGACAAATACTTTCATGATTCAGCACAACCCACTTATTCTGCAAAATGCAAAAGTAGATGACTGATATAACTTCCTATACGCACATCATGAAATGAAATGTTATTGCTAGGTGGGATAGCACTTCTTCTACTCCTGAAGTAAACGGTGCTGTGATTTCAGTGGAGTTCGAATTAAACACGACGGTTCGTTAGTAAATTTGTCAATTGTAAGCAAATTAGTTACCACTTCATTTCTTTCAAACTCTGAATAGAAAAAATGTAGGTTCAAAAGTTGTGGCGGGAATTTACGTAGGTAAAAAACATGACGAATGAAATACGCTGAATTTTGTCAACTATGAACGAATTCTCTCTAATTTGACGTTTTGATTCAAGTAGATCTACAGTAAGTATTGATCAGAAGTACTTTTACGATGTTTACATGTCAGATTAAAAATTGAAATCAATTGATTCGGTGAATAAGGATCGAGGAATATTATTGCACTCTAGATAGTTGACTAATGCGAACGATATATTAAGATAATTTGCATCTACAGATAAATCACCTCAAGTTCTGAAAGCAAATTCCAAGTACATAATTAAAATATACTTTTTTCCCGGTATGAAATTGCATCATCTTCATGAAAGGGAGCATAAAATCTTTTTACGATAATTAAAATGACCAAAAAATCAAGTACTGATGTCGAATGACTTGTACACCTAGTGATACACTGCTCATTTCGAATACATATTATGTTGTGTGATAAAAATGAGTATAACTCAGGGTTCTCACATTTTATAAAAGTTTACATTTGAGGCCCAGAAATGTACTTATATGAGTTAGCGATTTTTTAATGCGTATCTTTTTATAAGACGTTTTCAGTGAAATTTCCTTATTTTCAACTAAAAATTGTTGAAAATTATAAAACGAATCACCAGAAATTTAGGCATTTTAAAATTATTAAAAAAATAAATGTCCATGCAGCACCTTGAGACATCAACCAAGGGCTAAAATATTAGCATTTGATTTTTCTGAAAATATGTCGCCATAATTTTACGATTCCGATGTTTCACAAAATTGAAGCACCATATTTTCAGTCCATCTGATAAGGAACAGTAAAAATTTAACTACGCAATTCGTTTCCTCGTGAGTGTTGAACTAGAATTTCAACATTAGTAACGTTCAATTCTCATCCAAAAAGAAATGAGATTCGAGTAAAAAAAGGTTCTCGTAAGAAAGAAAACGACCACGAAAAAAAACGAGAGAACATAGGTGGGAAGATGTAAATGGAAGTGTTGGGAAGTGCGAGAACGTTTGGAAGTGCAGAGGTCAAGATTCGATGGGGAAAGTATTTTGAATAAATATGGAACGTAGAGAATGAATTGCACATAGTGCATTGTAACTGGAGAGGGAAGAATAATACCAGTGCTGGGAAGATGCAACAATGATCTGGTTTTCAGACTGTATGTGTAACTAGCTATGAAAAGAACGAGGTTGGTAAAGCACTGGGCTTGGACAGAGTTGCTGCTTAGTGTTTAAGCCAAAGAAGTATAACAGAGGTGATTGATGAGGTTATTTAATCAATGCTCAATAGTAGGTACAGTGCCGTAATATTGGAGGAGTGCAAGTGTGATTCCGCTGAAAGATGAAAAATTGCTAGATGTGAATGCCGCAATTGAAGAGACATTAGTCTGTTGCTTATGGTTAGTATAAAGTGTGCGGAAGAATACTGAGAATACGAAAAAGCAGAATCGGCCGAAATTAGTCGACAAATTTCAAAAATGACAATTTTGTATTTTTTTTTACATATTCAATTTTTTTTACATATTCAAAGAAAGGAATGTAACAATTTATATTTTTCCACGTCATTGTACCGGGCAGAGCAGCTACATGGAAAGAAGACTAGCTTTATTGCTACAGTAAATACAATTCGGAGAGAAATACCACAGCCTGTTCAAGCAAACAAAAATAAACGATATAGCACATACATAATCAAGAACAATAACTGTATCCTGAATGTGTATCAGTCTAAACCAAATAAGAATGTATTAGAAAACACCAATTATTAAAAGCTGAATTTTTCTCACATAACAGTTGCTGTCCCTTATCTGATTTATATGTTGCAAGATCAGCTTTTATTAAATAAAAATGTGGTAGAAATTAATAGACTTTAATTTTGAAATACGTGTGGTCAAAAGTTTGAGATAATTTGTAATAAACTTTTACTTAAATCTAATTCTGAAATTTATAATCCTATAAAAAAATAAAAATATGATATTCATGATTCAGTAAGTAAGCTCTAATTCTACACCGCAGGTGCACAAATACAGCTGCAATAGCTAGTGCATGTACATGATGAAAAAATACAGGTAAATAAATTTGTCTCCACTGTTCTTTGTCCTTAATTAAAAATTAAATCGTTAGTTTATATTGGATTCCTTGCCGTCCCATGCTTTCTAAGGGAAGCCAAAGGTTTTCAATAGGGTTCAAGTTCTGTGTTTGGGTTGGCCAATGAATGATTTTAATTTCTTCGCTTCAGATACAAAGTTGATGAATAACTTAGCCGTGTGGTATAGGGCTATGTTCGTAATAAATATAGGATTTTCAAGTGTTTAATTCTGAATGTCGTTTTTTTTTAGGTTTGTTTTTGGACTATTTTAGTTTTTGCAGCTACTCACTTGTTCGGGCTAATTAATTGAGTAGTTACTTAGGCCGCCGTCACACAGAGACCAAAGGGTAACGTTTCGTCATGAACATCTACAGTCGGCGGCACCAGTCTATATGTCTACGGCCACGAAACCGTCAGATTTAAGCCTTAGTTTGTAACCAGCTTAGTCATTCCATGATTTCAAAACCGGAAATCATGTGAAGAATGAGTTGGTGTCAAACTAAGGCTGAAATCTGACANGTTTCGTGGCGTTGGACAGACCGACTGGTGCCGCCGACTATAGATGATTATGACGATTGACGAAACGTTACCATTTGGTCTCCGTGTGACGGCGGCTTTTGGTGGGTCACATTTACCCCAATACATTTCCACCATCAAATCCTAGTTTGTTAATTTTACTACCACCATTGTTTCCCTATCACAATAACTTATTCACACCAATCATTCACCAACACGGTTGCAGCAAATTTTTTCAATCAGAGACAAATTAATTAAGGTAATCTGCTTTCATCGATGAAGGAAGCGAGAGACGACTTTGACTCCGGTCACAGAACATGCTTACTGACAAAAGTCTGAGAGGACATTCAAAAGACTGTCTCTGATAGATTTAATCAGCAAGAATTATTTCTGAGGAAGTAAAAGCTTACAAAATTTAAATGGATTCAGGAAAACTGTTGCTGATCAATTAAGTGGAATCAAATATAGTTGCTACAGCATAGAAAAATCATAATATGCTACAGTAAATATTGAGATAAAATATATCGCAAATTGAGATGTTAGGTGAAGAGGTACGGCAGTTTCATACCAAAACGGCGGTGCAGTCATTTGGACTGCTCGTCTATCAGGGTTTGGGTGCAGTGTATTTGGACATGTGAAAAGAAAATAATACGAAAGATTCTAAGGAAAGACATTTTGTGAAGTAATAATACAGACAGGAGTAATTTAATTGCCTACCAAAGTACAAACAAGAATAAGCGTGTGAGTATTGTTCAAGCAAAGAAGGAAGCTCTCGGAATTAGCGATTAGGGAGGTATCGCTTCGGTTGATAACAACAAGGCCGCAAGACCTTCAATCCAATCTCCTTCTACCGCTGCCTGGTGAGATCCATAGCAAAAGTTATAGGTTTACCATAGCAAGAGCTATGGGTTTACCATAGCAAGAGTTATAGGTTAGCATCTCTAGTCAGCTATCGCCAAGCCAACCGGTAACCTACCTCTAGAACGTCAACTAAAAGGCTGGAGGTGAACGAAGACCGACGCCGTGGCACGAGGTCTTTAGGTACGTCCACCAGACTGGCCAGAAGTTATCTCTCGAAGGGGTATAAAGTTGTGTGGCAGACGAAGGCACCTGGACAGGACTGGACGACAGAGGCATGTGAAGGCAATTATCGCTCCATCTGTGTGGCTATCTTCGCTATGATCACGAGAGTTGCGCATCTTAACGGTCGAGAGAAGAAATAGTGGAAATGTTGAAATTTTAAGGGTTTATGCTCCGGTAGGTGTGAGGGCGATGTCTAAACAGCTGTTCTCTTAGATATTCTCTCAGAAGGAAATCGAAAATACTCAACTCAGGCGACTGCGCAGGTCACCTTAAATCACCCCTCAGAGAAACCAGACGTCTGGAAAACATTCTTCTCGAACCAGTGATGGAATTTCGGGCTGTGTACGCTTTAACACCGTCCACTTGGAACCACAAGTCCCCCAAACCCTCGTCCTCAACAATCTGTTCCATTTTGGGCTGCACAAAATGGTTCAACATTGAGACACAACGTTGTAAAGTTGCGTTCACGGTCACTCCTTCCTCCTCAAAGAAGCATGGGTCTGTGACCCCAAACCATGATTCAGTTCACCACACTGTTAGTGAGGGAATATATCGGTGTTCCCTGGATAATTAAGGGTTATTTAATACCAAGAAGCGGGAAATTAGGTAGAAATGAGCTGTGTCATTATAGAAGAAAGCTGTTTCGAGAGTGAACTGTGCAAGCATTTGCCAACACAGATTTGGAAATTTTACGTAATCAGTTCGGCTAATTGTATGATCCAGCACCGAATTGTATTCGCCTGAAAAACGAGATCGTCACGCGGAATGTTAAACTTTCACCGAAAAGCTATGCGTCACAATCACAGACTGGTTGTTTTCAAAATACGTCCGAACGGCAATGATGCAATGTACTCTCATCCACACCATGTTCTCCACTGAAACGAGGGTGTCGTTGAAACGGAGTGAGACCACGCGCAAATGCCTTCCTCTCCTCAACATGCTCGAACAGAGAGCGCTCAACACTGCTCACTCGGTTCAGCCGTACCCTGTATTTGGTGATGATCAGTATCGTGGATTCATTATATAAAATACATCTAAATATATGACCGCCTTCACAATCGTAATTGATTGAATTATTAGGATCTTGAACTTAAGGTTCCTTTGAATAAATTACTTAATTCAAATGTTTCGACACAGTCATATCTTTTATTGGAATTTTCGAGCAAATTCAGGGAAGTAATTCAAAATTTATTTAAGGCCATTTCAGTTTGATTCTCCTGATGCAAATTCATCTTTTTTGCGTTCCCTCTGCGTCGAAATAATTAGCCCAATGGCTCTAAGAAAGTAAGTCCCGCATTGATGCTTGTAAACCCAACTGTGTAAGCACTAAAAGACATAGAAATTTACAGAACCTAGTGCGAGTTTTACCTACCACATTTTTGGAGGCCTAGAAGGGCTAATGAGCGGCTGGAAGCGTTTGATGACAGCCCTTGACGCCCGCTTTCAATACGGCAACCTGAAAAAGATCCCACGATGCTACTCTAATGAGCAGTACAAAGACTATGCTTCGTTAACTTTGTTGTTAATGGCTACTAAATTTCTTTAGTTGAAACATTGAAGAAGGAAACAATTGATCCTGAAGATTATGGGTAATTTTGAGAGGCGAAACAGAAGCCTTTAAAGAAATGTCGTAGAAACATGAATGGAAAATTGTAAGGCCTTAAACAATGGATATTAGGCGTTGAGCTTGAGCAATGTTCCCACTGGAAATCCATGGGTGAGTTTTGTATAGTATTTCTGTAAATAGGTCTGAAAATTTAGAGTTCGTTTATTCGTATGACTGAAATAACATTTGGTATTCCTAATATCTGCATTCATTTTGCCAAAACTGGAATGCAGGAATAGACATTTTATATCAGTCTCATTTGAAATACAGAAACACATTAGCTTTAGGAAGTTTCCGAGTTGAAATTGCATTCGTTTCAATATGAACGTTAGTTGTAAATCATAATGTGAAAAAATAACGTCTGGAAGCTTTTGGCTAACGAGAAACAGCTAATTTCATACACGTAGATTTAAGGAAAAATTCATTGAAGTTTCTCACGCATTACATCACGACTGCTTACATACTCTTTCACTTTATATGGACTTCACCCCAGAGTATTAATTGGGAACTCATGTAATACGTAATCAGTAAAGTGTAGCTGGAAATTAAGATGGTCACAAATGACAAAAATACTAAAGCGTGTGTAAAACAAAACAGCAAATTACCACTTTACTGGATGCCATCGAGATACTGAAATAGATTCCCTATTCATTGTTGACGAATGACGTTCACTAATAGTTCAAATTAAATTACACTCGATGTATGAATGTACTACATTTTCGCTGATGTTGTTTGCTGATCGCCCTACAGTATATACGTAGGTTATGGTTAGGTTTATATTANTGCTTTACTTTGTAATTATATTATAGTGAAATTTTTTCTCTCGCTTCAACCCCGTGAAGAGTACAAAAGTGCAGAAACTTCGGTGAAAGTGATCAATTATTGATTCGAAAATTTTTTCGAGAAGTTCGTAAAGCAGTAACAATCAAACACTTCTCGAAAAAAATTTTAACGCGCTTATTGCAATATGATATAAATATTAACCCAACCTTGAAAGATTTTACACTGATTCTATTCTACTGAACAGTGAAAAATTATCAAAATATGAAATCAAGGTGCTGTAAAGTAAAAGAAAAATAACTAACGAGTTCAATTAATTAATTATTTGATGTTAAACCTCACGTCAAAAGTTGGAAAGAAGGTCAGCAGAAGATAAAGATAAGCCCTTCCATTTCACTAGGAGAATTGAAAGACATTGACGCATGTTAATCTTAATTATTAAGGGAGAAAATTTGAAATTAGACTCATCCCCGGGATTCATTTCGTCTCCCATAATGGTGTGTGCTCGTGATGCGGAATAAAATGTCAAGCAAATATGCCCCAAAGCTTGGCGCTGGCTGATTATGTGCTGCGCTTCTACTAAGGCATGAATAATCCAGTTCAGCTTCTACGTTACTTCGTCCTTACCTACATACAGCGGGTGCTCAGCTGATTACTTCAACCAGTAAATGCCAACTGAGAAAAGGCTAAAGATGAGACGTTAGAGCTGTGTCATTAGTCATGGTAAATTACCCTCTCATGTTGCATCATACGGCATAAATGGTGAGAGCTAATTACCTTATGTGGTTAATATTCCGTTAGGAATAGGGATTCAAGATTTGTTCCGGGACCTTCTAATAATTTTTTCCACGGTTATCCGCCAGGATCAAAAACCAAGTCTTGGTTCCAATGAAGAGGAAAATGTGTTGTGACCGAGCTTTCGAATTATAAGGGAGTCTTTCGATGAAATTTGATCAAAATCGTTGCACTGCAACCCAATTCGCAAGTTTTCAAAAATAGTTGCTCAAAAAAAGTTGCAACTCATCCGCAACTAATAAAGTTGGAATCGCAATTGCGGAGCAACTCTCCAAAACTTTTAGGATATGGATACTTACATTCAACATGTGTAATAAACTCTAAACATTTCTCATTACTTCATTTTAATTTCGATGCCGTGACACTTAGAAATTCATGCAGTAGCCAAACATTCAACACAACCTCAACGCAGCAGTGTCAATTTCCCTAATAAAAAAGAAGGAGGGTATACTAAGATCTATTAAAATGAAGATTATTTTTTCAAGTCAATTTCGAAGTAGATCTTAGAACTTCAAACAAGTTAAATTTCATCGGGAGCGTCCTGCACGTAAATGCCATTGAAAATCAACTCGCAAATCAGAAATATCGTGAGCCACCATACAGTTAATGGCTTTACGGTTGACTTTACGGCTTTACGGTTAATGGCTGTACGGTTGAACACAATGATGTCCTATTGCACAGGAATAGAAAGGACAGAATAGGTAAGAAAATAAAATAGCAGGAATAGAAGGAATGGCAATGGTGTGCATTTACGTGTCTACCTCCATAAAAAAAAAACTACGATCAGCACGGGATAATAACAAAGATTGTAAAATTTAATCAACTTATTTTTAGTAATACGAATTAAACACGTGAGTCAATGTGTGTGATTGATCACACACATTAAATATTGAATATTGAATGAAATGCCACACAAAATGAGGCTGAAACACAATGACAATATAAAGTTTGCGCTTGGATTACCGACATAAAAATTTGATATGCAATATCACCAAATGAGAGCAATGCACACTGTGAATTATCAACGTGCTACTGAGCAATTTAATGTTGTACAAATAAACATGACACACATAAGAGAATCATGAAAAACAATAAATTGGATGATACACTTTTATCGAGAGGGGCCACGACACCGCTACGACCAAAAAAACTTAGACACGCTACTCGTGTCANCTCACCCCAACGGCATTACGAAGGAAATGTGTGTCCCAAAATATACTTGTAAAGGGCATACGTGAAAATTTCCCACACCAGAATAACATCTTTTCGCAGGTAACACATTTTAACGCATGTTAGTCGCTGACAAATCTGGAGTGTTTTTCCAAACATCTTCGTTGACGTTGGCTCCGCGGTTAGAGCTCCCAAGTTAAGCTTTGCTGCGGTTTTTTGCTCCGGCTTGGAGACATGATTCCGTCTTCTTCTCTGCTCAGGTGCTTAGATGCGCCTGCGATGCACGTTCTGTTGCCGTCGCTCCTTGGCGTGCTGAGGGAGCTTGGTTACTGTAGATATCGCAGATTGATTTCGTAGAAGACTTCGTCGTTGCGTGGTTCCAATCGGCGTGCTGAAGGTACTTGCTAGCGTGGAGTTGACGTAGACAAATTTTCCAAACTTTGGGGAGAGTCGTTGCATGCTGTGCCTCCCGCCATCTTTTTCTTTCCTACGCTTGGCGTTCATCGGTGCAATGCTGATGCGCTCGCAGCCATTTTTAGCGTTTGGTGCGCTGGTAACTGTTGGTGAGACGATGCAATGCTCTTGAAGTAAAAACGTTATTGGGTTTACTTCATTTTGAAGCTAGGTTAGAGTTGTCCTCATGCCAGGCCCGCCGGCGGCTGCATGGTACACTGCTCTCATTCACGCAAAATCTGTGTCTCTCTTGTTGCGTAACTCTGAGATAAAGGCCTTGTGCGATTCTTGAGCTTAGCTTCTGTAGACTTCCCTAGCTTTCTTCTAGAAGCTCCTCGAATGTTTTTCCTCGAATTGATGAATCGTACGCCGATTGGTTAAGCCGTTGCTTGTTCTGACGTTTTTTGTTGCTGATTGGTTCAAATACTCGCACGCCTCTGACACGTTCACTGCGCAGTACTTTTGCGGGTTCTCATTGGTTCTGATGATGCGACTCTCTGCTTTCCCCTCACAGCTGTCCCTCGCACCTCCTTTTCTCGAAGAATACTGGCCGTTGCTTGGGCCGGCTGTTCCCACGCTGCCTACGATTTGTTTCACCTAACTATTTTAACGGTTTTTCCAAACAGTCCAAACTCGACCTTCTGGTCTTGAAGGTTTCTTAAATCTTCCGCTAAGCTTGAGGGATTCTCGAACTTACTGTCTCATAGTTCTGCTCAGCAACAGACTTTAAAAAAAAGACTAGTCCCATCGCAGTTTTTACCCTAAATATTTCTACATTATCATTCATTTCGTTACATTAATTTTCGGATAATTTTAGTGAACGCATTCAAAATCAATTACTTTTCAATTACAAAGATAAGCTTCCGAAGGCTTGGCTCTCTTCAGTCATCTGCAAGTATCGTTGCGCACTGTGTGCGTCTGAGTACGTTGGGTCCACAAAAAAGGCCTTGCGTATTCGTGTAGCAGAGCATGCCGGACGAAGCTTCCAAACAAATAGACCTCTTGCTTCTCCCTCTCATTCCTCTCTCTGTGCGTGCCCATGCAGAAAAGTGCGACTTGCCAGTTCGTTTAGACGATTTCCAGATAATTTCAACCTTTTCTAGTCAAACACATCTTCGAATTTTAGAGTCTCTTTATTTCATGACAGACAAACCGGTTTTAAATGTCGCCCAATCTTCCTACCCCTTGCAAATTTTTTGTTAGCAATTACGAATGTTACCCATATATATTCATATATTTCAACTCTATGAAAAATCACTGTATTTCCTCAGATGCTGAAGATGACCCATTTGGTCAAAACGTTCATTTATAGTGTTTGTTTTTAGTAATGACAAATTGGGCTTTCTAAGAAATAATGTCTGTTTTAAAAGTGACTATCCTTGCTATTATATATATGTTCAAAACTGTGTGTACAAATATCCCAAATTAGCTATTTCTCCCTTTTTATCACCTGATGCAAAGAAAACGAACGAGTGAGCATTTCAGCTTCAACGACAAATGATGCAAACACGGAGACGTGTTCTTCATCTCCTGTGTTTTGCTCATATTTAAAATAAATACAACTCTATGACTGACTTTACAAAAGTTTGGAGAATACGCTCAATGAATATTTTGGAACTCGGTAAACTTCTTTGCTAATCTCATTAAAACTTAATTGGCGCATGCGTCAAAAACATGTCAAGTTTCCCAAAAATGTGTTAATTTTCAAATCATTATTTTGGTTGAATAGCAGATGCTCCCTATGGCAAGTCAGATTCGAATTCGCTCCTGGGACATATTTATTGTGTAACTAAAAAATTTTGCAAGTCCCTGCTGCCCTAAAATAGGCATAAGCTATAAAAAACCTTTGAGAGTTTTTGCAATGGTTAAAAATTTTAATTTAATCAGTCCTTAAATTCGAAGGCCTCTATTACTCGTCAGACATGACTATGACCGACTATACTATGTGAAACTGTGAATTTAAGTCGTACAATATTTCAAACACGAAAAATTTACGATAACGCGCAACCTATCGAAAGCCTACATTCTCCCTCAAACCAATTAAAGCATGAGGAATCAACATAGCATTCTTGAAGCACACGGCTCCGCAAAAATGCCCGAAACTAGTAATCCCATTCGTGGAGGCACAACACAAAAATGTCTGTTATTATTCTATTTGAAATAGAAGAAAGCTTTGTAAAAACATTTCATAAGCTTCAGGTATAGAAAAGCTTTCGGCTAAAAAAGTTAATTCGTAAAATTGTCAAAATGATGGTTATTTTCAACTAATTGAGTCATTAAGTTGATGCCAAGAAACATGTTATCTAAACGTAAGGAGTTATAACAATCAAAATGAATATCGGAAAAAGTTCATTCAAACAAAATTAAGAAGGCACAGAAACAAAGTAATAATTAATATAGGGAGGCTGGTCTGTAGCAGCATTCCATCCACTGAGATACAAGCTCTCTGAATTATGCAAAGACTTATTATGATAGGTTCGTAACCTATTAAAATGTTTTTAAAGTGAATTTTCACTGTACCATTGTGAGTTGATATAGTGGAATGATTTTAGAGTCCTCAAATCAACTCACTTGCACCACACATCAGTAAAGCAAGAGGTGACGAGATGAAAATGTGGCAGCAGGTATTTTAAAAACACATTGTTCGATGATCGAGCGAGCGAACTTCATACAACCTCGTTGTTTGCGTGGAACTGCTCTACTGAACAAGCTTTGTCTCTATGATCGTTAAAAATTGTAATGTCTTAACTTTGATTGAAGTTCATTGACAAATTGTCAACATGAGAATGAGCTGTGTTTACTATGAGAAAAAATTCTCATACAAAATAAGATCCAAGATTTTGTTGAATATATACTTCCCTTTAAATGGCACACTATTCACCAGTTATTGCATTCTGTTTTAATTACTTTTCCAGTTACTACAACTCTAAAAATCAATCAACACTATAAGATGTATTTTACTCTTAGTTCAAACTCTTCTCATAGGTATTTAAGAAACTTGCGAAGAATAAAAGTTGCAAAACGCTTTTCATCATAAGGAAGTGTAGTTCAATAATGACAAGTATACTAAGTATTACCGGGGTTGTCAATTCTGAAGCTTGTCAACGGTCGCTGAAACGCTAATGTTTCGAGCATAGAGCGCGAGCAACTCTTTGCAACCCTCATGTGCTGCCAAAGTCCTCCCTGGGCTGTACGAAATTCTGCGTAGTGTGATCTTCAGCATCCACAGTTGTGAGTGCTTCGACTATAAGTACAGTTAGTTACGCATATAAGCAATGAATGACATTACTTATTTGATTGTTCTATTTTGAAATAAAACAATTCAATGAGCTTTCAACTGGATATTTTCGATGTTTAGACTATTAGTTTTCCCACATTTTGTTGTCATTCCCTGTTCAGCGTTGCTATTTGTACATGTGCATTAACCATTTTGTGTAAATGTTGGAGGCAAAACCCTGTAAAATGCAAATGCAATCTTATGAAATATTGTAGATGCCATCATTACCACAAAACCTGCAAAAAGAAGATACTCTTGTATAAACTTTAACCAATAACATATGGCACAGTGATATTATGATCATCTTGATCACTAATCAATTTGTGCTCACATCTAAAAAGAAATGAGGACAATATTCTTCAATAATTAATGAATTTCTTTGATTTTGTCCGAAGAGTTTCACTGTATCACTCAATCTCTCCATGATACAGATGTAAGCACATTTCGTAATACATGTGTTTCATGTCAGTAGGTTGACACAATGTTTAGTTTCACCTCACTCAAGTCTTTATTTAAGTCAGGCTTATGAGTAGATATGAACAAAGATTCTAAAATGCGAAGATCTTGTTCGTTGTTGGTGGTACATAGAGTGGAGAAATTTTTTGTTCTGAAAGGATGATTAAACTGCTGACAATGATCTCGGATTGCTGAATGAGAATGAGAGGAAAGTATGCGGCCGGTTCTATGAGAAATTCCTGAATGATGGCTGTGTCTAATGAATTGTTGAAGTTTAGTACTATCAACATAAGTCTGCATGCAGCAGTCACATTATAAAAATAAACACATCCACTCCACAGACGCTCCACTAAACTTGTGTTGGTAGTCCTAAACTTCAACAATTTATTAGACACAGCCATCATTCAGGAATTTCTCATAGAACCGGCCGCATACTTTCCTCTCCTTCACATTCAGCAATCCGAGATCATTGTCAGCAATTCAATCATCCTTTCAGAACAATAAATTTCTCCACTCTATGTACCTCCAACAACGAACAAGATCTTCGCAGTTTAGAATCTTTGTTCATATCTACTCATACGCCTGACTTAAAACTAAACATTGCTTCAACCTACTGACATATTTCCGTGTGCATGTATGTATGTGGAGAATGTTTGTTTCATAGTCCCAACTTTTTTGTTAGCGGTTTTTTAGTAAGAACTTAACATCATTGAAATTTTTTTTATTTCTACACAGAGCCAAAATATCCTCTGAATGAAATAATTTTGATAGGTTCTATAAAGTTACTTTTGAATACCCTTCCATTTATTGCTTGGTTGTATTTGTAGCTAACAATAATATTCTCGCATACGGGCTTTGTTTAGGCCTTTAGTGTACTTATGTGCTTGTAAATTTGAATTGTGGCCACCTTATAGCTTCAGGATTCAAATCAATTCTAACGCTATGGACGATGTTTGTTAACGCGGAAAAAATAAATATATCTGCACTGTCTTTAAGGAACAGGAATGATGAACTATAAAAGCAAAAGTAGAGCTACAGTGCCGAAGAAGAAAGTGAGAACATGTTGCACAACAATTTGATATAATGGTAAAATAAAACCGGTATCTATATAAAAGTAGAGCATTATTCAGTGGTAGAAAAGAGGGATGGAAAAACATGAAAAAAACACATTTCAATTATCTGACACGTAGAAGAAGTTTTAAAAATTCTGTTATCGGCTGAAACGCATAAACTGCAAATGTTTGGTGTAGTAGCTTTCTTCTATTCTTTGTGTTCTTTCAGATATTCTCACCTTGTTGGTTGCTGGCGTGCTTGTTTGTTAGCTTGTTAAATATGCTTGCTTGTTTTACTAGCTTGTTTGACTGTTGTACTCAACCTTCTTGGTTGTACCTACGAGTACCGGAAAATGAAAACAACAGTAGTACAAAGTAATATACGCGAACAATATACTCCCGATATAGCGTATCAAAACTATATTAACAACAAAATCATCCAAGGTTCGATGGAAGAAATGTCACGTTCATGGACACACCAAAAGCAGAGGCATAAAAGATCACTGATTTAAATTAATGATTCATGTTATGCTTTCAATATTAGAGCCATGTTTATGGCCCGAATACATGTGTGTAATTACCCGTAAAAATTTACATTCAAACATAACATACAGTAAGCATAAGCACATATGCATTGTTTCGTACCCAAGATAGTCCAGGTGATCATTTCTAATTTTCAATTCAAAAACTGATTTTGTAAGAATACATGAGAAGTTTATTCGACCACGTAAATAAGCCACGTGCAGCATTTTGGTCCATTGCAAATTGTGAAAGTGACTTACAACAATGTTCTATTTCTAGACCAATCAAGTTTACACTATTCTGGGAAACGCTTAGGAAAAGCTCAGTTATTGCCAAGCTTATAATGATCATTTCTGAAAATACGGTTACCCAAGTGGTTGAAATCAAGGACAAACATTGTGAAATACCAGTGTACACGGTCCATCAGAAATGACGGGTTTCGATATTTTTCATGAATAAATCTTCCAGATGTGGATGAAAAAAAATCTATCTATCCTAATAGCTCAAGTGATTGAAGTATTCTTATACTCGTGTGC
>JACJUY010008491.1:22494-37776 GCA_014220935.1 Platorchestia sp. MABIK | reverse complement strand
CTCCCCCTCACCCACCTGCTCCCCCTCACCCACCTGCTCCCCCTCACCCACCTGCTCCCCCTCACCCACCTGCTCCTCCTCACCCACCTGCTCCCCTTCCCTCGCCCTCTAAATTAAGGATGCCTCCCTCACAATTTGTAATCCTTCTTTTTCCTTCACACTCCCACTCTCCCATTGCTCCTTTTTACTCTACCTACACCGGATCCTTCGCACGTCCTCGACACTGCCACTCACCCATCGCTCTCACCCACCATTCGATATCAGTCACCCACTGATCCTACTCACCCATCGCTGCCATCCTTCTCGTTTCAAATTTCAGGATGAGGCGGAAATCCTTTACAACATTTTCTCTCGACTGAGACACTCGGACACCGCAAGCCGCACATCCTGCACACCCAGCAACACATCCTGCACACCCAGCAACACATCCTGCATACCCAGCAACACATCCTGCACACCCAGCAACACCTCCTGCACACCCAGCAACACATCCTGTACACTCATTCCATCCATCACACCCGTCACAAGTCTAAATATATTTAAATAATGTCTAAATAATATCTAAATGTGCACACAATGAAAATGAAAATCTCTATCCCACACATGCCCCCTGAAATTCATCACAAATTTATCGCATACCAAGCACCCAACACAATAAACTACAACTCTTTAAACAAACTCCATGTACAAACCAACTCTCACTGACTATTACAAGTAAGCCTCACACTCACCACCAACGCACGCGAATATACGACAACCTCTCAACATAAACAAACCCTAAACTCCCCTCACATCCATCACAAACATCAGGTTCACACCACTAACTCAGCATTAACACCATCTCCAATCCAGTACAAACATAACACGCGTACACCACACACTCACCACGCACTTACTGCATACCTATATAAACCAACACAAACTCACCACTAACCCACACAAACACGCTGCAAACCAACACAAACCCACCTCTAACCCACACAAACACGCTGCAAACCAACACAAATCTCCACTAACCCACACAAACACGCTGCAAACCAACACAAACCCACCACTAACCCACACAAACACGCTGCAAACCAACACAAACCCACCACTAACCCACACAAACACGCTGCAAACCAACACAAACCCACCACTAACCCACACAAACACGCTGCAAACCAGCACAAGCCCACCACAAATCCGCCATAAGCATCCGACAGCAATTCTCGGAAGAAAAACGCAGTTTAATACAGGCCTCTCGAAATGCTGTCCAAGATACATTCACAAGAGCACACAAAAAATCATCTCGATGAAGGCAGAAGTTCAGAAAGCGTCCATGCAGCCAATGGGAAGGCATCGCTGTTCTCAGAAAATCAGAGTGAACAAAAGCGACTCGAGCTCCGTCTCGGTGTGTGTCAATAGGACTCAAGTGCTAAACAGGTTCAAGGCCCCCAATAGGTAGGATCAACGGACCAAAAGTGTTGTCATCGATGACAACAAATCCCAAGAGATAAACAGATTATCTATTTTCAACACCAGAATAGTTCATGTCAACACTCCCCGAAGCGAATATTTGCTATTGTAAGTCTCCTTCGCTTTTGAGCAACATAGAGATACAGCGCTCTGAACTAACATTTCACTTGCAACTCAATATTTTCACAGTAATCTGTAGAATATAATAAGTTATTTGAGCATTGGATTTGTTTCTCAATAGATATCGCGAATGTCTAATCCACCTGATTGTTAAACCACCTACTCAACAGGTGACATATTTGTTGAAGTCATGAACATGTCTTGACAAAATCTGATCTTGTACGAATTGTGACAGCGAGTTGGCAACTCTCTCTCGTTCCACTCCCCTCACTTCTACCCGTTCCACTTACGTGAATAATTCATTTCGATTTGTTCCACTCGCCAGATCTCACTTTCACCTTTTCCAGTACCCTTATACCCTCATTTTAACTCATTCCATCCCCCTGATTCTCCCCCATCCCCTTACTCCATAATTTCCTCTCGTCCTTTCCTCTCACTTCCACCTGTCTCACTCACCCGATTCCTTCGGTTCTATCCCACACCTTCCTTCCCACACCTTCGTTCAACTTTGCTTTCTCTATTAAAAAAGAGTCTGTCATCAACTGTGAGGCCCGACAGTTGAGACATTCAATCACAAATAATACGTCATTATATTCTCGTAATATTGAATCTAAAATGACTTCACAGCTTCGATCTTGGCCACAATCTCTTGTCACTTGAAATTACATACGAATGTACAGCGTTTTATGAAAATAGAGAAAGTCTAAATGAAATGATTCCCGCATTCATCTGGCAATTTTTAAGTTCTCAGTAAGATTAAGAAAGAGTTAATATTTAATATTGCAGTTCCCAGTGCGAGTGATGGCAAATTGAGCCCTTGTTTCGTTTGTGAGATTGTTTTCTCTTCACGCTAATCGGGAAGTTGTGTTAAAACAGCTGCAAGTGAGAGTCTTTCATTGTAACTTCAAAATAATGACACAACCAAACAAATAGCACCACTGCGCTGATAGATACCATGGTTCACAATTACACGATGAGATTTCAGTTCAAATTCGGGAAATAAACATGTCCGGCAAAACTTCCAGTGGGATAAAATAATATTCGTACACATATGCAGCTTCCACAGGTCCATGAAACATGAACTGTGCAATAGCATTGATTTGTAATTGTATGTTGTAGATGAACTTCCTCTTCATTACTTCTTTTATTTTGCAAGCACAGCATAAAATGCCGAAAACGACCCAGGCCGCCTAATACAAAGCCATGCGCTACGCACGAGGTAGTTTAACCCTTGTGAGTTGCACAATCGGCGTCAGTTTTCGCATAAAATAGTTATTCTGCATTATTATGCACGAACTTAAATTTTCATGTATTTTTCACAGGATGCTATCATGTTACAGGCGTGAGCCAGACATGTGATCCACTCAGTGTACTTAATTGTTACCTGGTGCTCATAAAGTACCTAGAATGTACGTGTATTAAATACCAGGTAAATGGTATACTGAAAATATATAACCCTTGGTATAAGCAATGCTCCTGATACACTCAAGTAACTGGTATCTGTCATACGCTAATGGAATAAATATAACACAAGAAACAAGCATTGTGCTCGGAAATGTGAGTCTCGGCATAACAACAATAATATAACATTCCATCACTGGCCAGAACATGAGAGCGTTGTAATTCTTGCTTTCATCCTACAGATCAGTTCAACAACCGAGCTGCCGGTCTCCAGTAAGGGATATCTTAGTTTAATTCTCGCAGGATTTCGGCAAGTTGAGCATTGTAGCACCACGACCTTTGTATCTCTAGTTAGTCACCAGCGCTGAAGAAATAAGCCCGAGATAAAATTTTCGCTATGCAACAACCTTGGGTTGCGTAGGGAGCACTGAGTCCTGCGAGGATTTCTGTGGGTTGCGTTGGGTGGGTGGGTGATGATGGAAATGTGTTCTATTCAAGGTTTTGCTGAGTCCCCGTGCCTTATCTAACTTAAATACTTAATGCTTATTGCTTCGCGCAATTTCATGCTAATGTCAAGCAACTCGCATTAAGCAATTAGGGTTTAGAACTTAGCTTAGATATGTTAAAATATGGGCAATCTTTTAGCGCAAGTTAATATTTTCCTCGTATTTTCTTTGCCTAACCATTTAAGGTACTTATATTTTTGCGTACTTTTTATACTTTCAAAACATGTTAAAGCTCATTGCTATTCATTTTAGAGTCAAAAAATAAAAGGGATACGATATAAACACAATGGATAACTCAGAACTTCATTGCGAATTGATAATTCTAGCCCCGTATATTGTTTAAGTTTGGCCGACACTGCGACGATCTACGTGATGATTACAAACCCTTTGAAGAGGAATATTTTTAAGATTCCTCTAGCGTTCAATGTGCTTCAGTATAAACATTCGAGCGTCTTGCTGCAGTTGATCATCTAGCACTTATCAGAACTGTAAGTGATTCAACGTGCCAAATAATACATTCTTAACGCAAATACATAAGAAATACTTTGCTCACCATTTCCTTGCAGGTATTTGAATAATGGGATTTGAGTACCATTAAATATCCCCTTCCAAAAGATGACACGAATATGTTTTCGTGAGCAACGTCTATGAATGAGACGCAACTTGACGCGTTCGCGCGTGAAAGTTTGCCGAGTGACAGCAGAGCGGCAATGCAATGAGATACTCGACTGGCTTGTCATTGCGCTTTTCTTCGTTGCAACGGCAAATAAACAAGACTTGAGCTAAAGCCACATAAAACGAGCGTACTACACACCCTGGCTGCATGTATTGAAGATGTTGCTTATGCATACCTGCTTCACGCACTGTGTGACTCCTGCTCATCTGGAGAATAAAAAAATAACTTCTTTAGAGACCAAGAAAGCTTCATTTTCTGATTCAAACGCTGAAATATTCAAAAAATATTCACTTTCCTCAGTTCCTTTGAATCTCGAGGAACTCGACTTAGGTATTAATGAGCATGTCACTAATACTTAAGCATTATGTAATACGTAAATATTTATTTTGACACTTGATACTTGTGTAAGTATTTGTTTAACACTGAACACTGATGTATACCTAGTACAAAAGTATTTAACAATACTTTAATGTTAACGCGAGGATTTTCTTAATTACGATCATTAGATCCTAACTTTGCCAAGACATGATGACAGCGAACGAAATATGCACGGCAAATAAAGTGGAGAAAAGTGGAGAAAATGGATGGAGGGATAGAAGTCATCACTAAAACCTGTTGAGGTGACACTAAGTTACAATTGGGTGCAGCCGATTTATTGTGAAAACAAAGATTTCTTGCAATAGGGTGCAACTAAGCTTTCTTTTCAAGACAGCAAACAATATGAACGACATGAACGTAGATTATAACTTCCGCTATAATTGTATTTCATGATTTTTTTTTCTTTAATAAATTAGCAAACGAGGTTGACAACGCTTGATAACAATGGCTTCAGTGATAAATGATATGCTTTATAATGGAAGATAAATAATATTCAAGTTATTCTTAATCTGATCCCACTACAACATCATTGGTTTATTTCCTTAAATAAGTTAGTTTAAGTATCTCCAACCACACCAACTGTAAAACCAACACTGCACGACCAACGCTCTCCCACAGCAACACCAACACTCTCCCACAGCAACACCACTCTCCCACAGCAACACCAACACTCCCATAGCAACACCAACACTCTCACGGCAGCAACACTACTCTCCCACAGCAACACCACTCTCCCACAGCAACACCAACACTCCCATAGCAACACCAACACTCTCACAGCAACACCAACACTCTCACAGCAACACCAACACTCTCAGAGCCACACCAACACTCCCACAGCAACACCAACACTTCCACTGCAACACCACCACACACCACGCAACACCACACACCACCACACACCACCACACACCACCACGCACCCCCACACACCAGCCGGACGCAGAGGTGGTCGGAGCTGCGGCCGGTTCCTACTTCCTCCGATCCCTTCCTTCTCGCCGCCTCAGCCTCAGTTCCTGCTGCCTCAGCCCCAGCCTCAGTTCCTGAGAGGCGTACCAGGCAAAAGAATGCCGTCGTAGCCCCGGGCTTGGTATTTCCACGGTCAGATGACTTAAGAATTCCCCAAAAAGTTAGTTTGCGGTGCCGGCTTGTCGCTGCGACTGCAAGCCTATAGCGCGCCTATCGTGTCCAGGGCTGCCTTGCAAGGTCTCCAGATCGCAGGGGTCAGCAGCGCCGCGACCTGTTCTCAAAAGCGTATTCATGGCCCGAGTCTCGCGCATTCTTTCAATTATTTACGTCCGTCCAAGCAGTGGACGATCCTACGACGTTACGTCGCAAAGGTTACTTTTGCTGCGCTGATGTAGGACACAAGCATGAACAAGCCCGCGATTATTTTCTTCGTGTACGCGCTTGATGTCTTTTATTGAAGAGTAGGATTTGAATCTTCTTAGCCCTATCATCAAGTTGAGAATAGGTCGAACACGGCCCATGAGATATCGATGAGGCAGGGCACAGAATGAAGGACTGGCACCGAATAAATGGAGCGGTATCACCGGGAACGATTGTTACTGTTTTAAATCCACCAAATAACTGAGTTAAAAACTAGCTCTACAAATCGACATGCTCTAAAAGAATCTCTTGAGATCCCATTGAGAGATCGTTGAACACAAAGAAATATAGGAACCGATTTTGAGGAAATTGAACATGAGAGATCTTTTCATAAAAAAGTGACAAGGAGTAATCCAGGATTTTTAGAAAAAAATCATCGAACATGACCGTTTATGGTGATTGAATTTTAGGTGAGATACAATATAAAAAACTATAAGCATCAATTGATACATTAAACCTCACGACAATAAGCGCAGCCTCACGACAGTACGAGCAATCACGCGGCAGTACGAGCAGCCACACGACAGTACCAGCAGCCCCACGGCAGTACGAGCAGCCACACGACAGTACGAGCAGCCACACTTCAATACCAGCAGCCACACGGCAGTACCAGCAGCCACACGGCAGTACGAGCAGCCACACGGCAGTACCAGCAGCCACACGGCTGTACGAGCAGCCACACGGCAGTACGAGCAGCCACACGGCAGTACGAGCAGCCACACGACAGTACCAGCAGCCACACGGCAGTGCCAGCAACCACACGGCAGTACGAGCAGCCACACGGCAGTACCAGCAGCCACACGGCTGTACGAGCAGCCACACGGCAGTACCAGCAGCAACACGGCAGTACCAGCAGCCACACGGCTGTACGAGCAGCCACACGGCAGTACACCAGGCATGCCTCCGTGTTGTTCACTCTACTGTTCATTCAACAAAAGAAAAAATTTTTTGATTGTTGGGCGTTTGCAAGCGCCTCCTGCTTCATTGTTTAGTATTTTACACGCTTCAGCCCATGACTAAGACTTAAATAGTGAAACTCTCAATTTTCAGTTGTATAATTATTGTGATTTAACGCCGTTGTTGAGTGTTTAGATGATTAAAAAAGTGGTATTGAAATTACAAGAGTTATCAAAAATATATTCAGATACATGAGCTTCCGTGATTGTTTTCAATAATTGCGGCTGATAATGTTGTTTGCTAAAAATATTCTAATATTTCTCTGTCTCCATTACGACCCTTTTCAGTTTTATTTGAAATAAGAAATTTGCCTCTGTGTTTTTTGTTGAAAGAAACTAGCCTCTACGTTCTATTTGTAGAGAGAAATTAGCTTTTACGTTCCATTTGTAAAAAAACTAGCCTCCACGTTTTGTTTGTGGCGAGAAATTAGCTTCTACATTCCACTTGTGAAGAGAAACCAGCTTCTACGTTTTGTTTGTAGCGAGAAATTAGCTTCTGTATTCCACTTGTGAAGAGAAACCAGCTTCTACGTTATGTTTGTAGCGAGAAATTAGCTTCTACGTTCCATTTGTGAAGAGAAACCAGCTTCTACATTCCATTTTTGAAGAGAAACCAACTTCTACGTTTCGTTTGTAGAGAGAAACAATCTTATACGTTTAATTTGTAAGGAGAGACTAGCTTCTACGCTTTATTTAAGGAGAGAAACCATATCCTACATTTGATTTGTGAGAAGGAACTAGTTTCTATGTTCTACTCGTGAAGAGAAACAACCATCTACGTTTCATTTGTAAGGAGAAACAAGCTTACATCTTAAAGAAGTAATGTCTGCATCTGCCCCATGAATTGTCGAGAAAAATTTCTAGTTGAACCGACATACCACTGTCTAGTTTTAGGAAAAGATCGTTCCAGTTAAGAGTCCGAATACTATTGAGTTCAGTATCACCCTTTCGTATTATTGTGGAATCATTTCGAACAATCATTGCCTCGATTGATCCTTAGTGAGAGAAAATTTTTCAGTCTGCGCGAGTGTATTTTTTGTTGAGCGTTTCACAATAGTAATCGCTTCAACTCCTTCTAATTAAATCGCTCTCCCTTCCTTCATTTCAATCCCCACAACCTCATTCAATTAAATCGCTACTACTCCCTCTTTTTAAATCCCCACAACTCTTTCCAATACAATCTCTATGAAACTGCGAATTAAGTTCTTAACGCTTTCTTCAATTAAATCGATTAAATCCCTACAACTCTGTTTAATTAAATCGTTACAACTCTGTTCAATTAAATCTGTACAACTCTGTTCAAATAAATCCCTACAACTCCGTTCAATTAAATCGTTACAACTCCTATAAATTAAACTGCAACAACTCCTAACAGTTTAATCGCAATAATTTTCACCACTGAAATTGGATCAACTCCTACCGATTAAATTGCAACAAATCCCCTCATATTTAATTAAGCAGTCAAATCGTTCTCTCTCTCTTTAGTTAAATCGCTACAACTACCATGAACAAATTCAACACAACTCACAACAATTAAATCGTAATATCTCATTTTCCAAACTTATTTACTGAAATATGTTTTATGATGCTTTCATTATTTATTAACCAGGAACATCTCAAAATTAAGAATTAATGTCAACCATCCTTGCTTTATCGTAGTTATATTAGGGTTAACATAATCACAATCTATTAAACACAAACAAGTTACAGATTCAGAATTTTTTATTTCAAACCTTCTTAAAAATCGGTGCAGTACTGCAGCAATTCGGCGCAGTATGGCACTGTGGCTGCGTTTGCCACTGCAGTAATTCCGTCACTGCACTTCACTGAGCAGCACTGAAATCCAGTGTATGGTTGTACAATCGTGACCATTATTGACAAGTTGTGTCTTCTGGCAGTAGAAGTTGTAGTTGCCCACATCAGATTAGATTCGTGGCACTAAATCACACGTGACTGATGTCAATGTTTACTGTATCCAGAATTGCTGGCGCAGTGTGCCACGCTAAACCTGCCTCAGAGTTCATTTACTGCCACGAACTGCAGAAAATCAAAAGCTGGAGACGCTGCTCCGATATTTACCTGGGTAGGTGAGCTCTCCAAAAAAGTTACTAAGAACATATCTGCTGTAGATAACAACTCGACTAATTGCAGGCATTTAGAACTTGATAAGGACTACCCACTGAGTAATAAAATATTTTTAAGCGAAATTCCTTGTTTTTGTAAACACAGAGAGAGAGAGCGAGAGAGAGAGAAAGAGAGAAGGGAGCTTTTTATATAACATGAGAACTTTAACAGCTAGTATTTTTTGTAAATGTAGTTTTTCATAACTTAATGTTCTTCGATAACTTTTTCCGGGTATCTGTTTGCTTATCGTGCGTTTTACGAGGCAAAATTGCGAGCTCGACTAAAATAATGGAAGACGACGGTTTTAAAAAAAAGTTGCTACACAGACACAGCTGATAGTAACTGCAGTTTAAAGAAACTAAAAAGTTTGTGTGTTATTTCTCACACGTTGGCATATTAGCCTTTTCTAAAAAATCACGCCAAATTGAACTTTGTTGTATTCTTTCATAAAAAGTTAATTCTAAGAGACATCACAACATCAAAAATGTTTGGCTGTTAACGATGTGCGAAGTCATGCTGCAACCACTGTAAGATATTGAACAGACTGGAATAGATATTGAACTTCTGGTCTAATCCTTAGCAGTGCTCAAAAATCGTCCCGTGGTCTGAAAAGTGTTGGCGAGTGACCAAAAGGATTAATTGCAAACTATCATTAAGAAAATTTTGAATTTACTTAAAGAATTTACCATTTACGTAGTCACGAAGTGTCGTGATATCACTGCAGCTCACTACCAACATATTTTTCATTCTAATTTGAAAGTTTCATGCAAAGTCAGAGAGTGGAATTCCATAATTTTATTTTCAAGTGTGGGCGTCAAAAACAATTAACATCAGCTCATCAGCGAAGTAAAGGTCTCCACATTAACAGTTTCGGAAGGTAAATTTCAGAATCTGTTTGCATTCATAATGAAAATGCATCTTCCATCATCTGAAGTTCCATGATTGTAAACAACCCTTTTCTTGCAAGTGATCAGTCGAAAACTGGGTGTGCGCGAAGTGGCGGGAAATTTCTCGAGATGGAGGCCAAGAGTGCGAGTCAAGAAGATTAATAACATTTTAACACTTTGACTGCGGCAGGTAAAACTAAAGTTTAGTATTCCACTCAAATTTAATTCCAATTATGGTAAGCCATGAGGAAAATAGCAAACATTAACTCGATCGTGCTTTCATTTAGATTCGATTAAACTTTTATGAAAATTGAGTTTGTGACTACTGGTTGGTCAGAAGCATTCAGAAAATCCCCTGAGTGACCGCCGGTGGCTCATGTCGCAGTCAAAGTGTTAAACATCGCCAGATATGATGCGCAGATGTGAGCATACCGTATATAAACAGATACATATATAGTTTGGGTTCATCACTATTGCATTTCTTAGCGCACCTATTATGAAATTGGCTTCGACAGTGTTAGTATAACAGGGACATGTATCTTTAGGTTGTTTACACAGCATTCGATTAGGAAAAAAATTGCCAGTGTTTAATTAAAATTTTAAATAAGGTTTTCACTTGAGCTGCATCTGACTCCTCAATTTTATTGTAACTCACACTTTAATCTCCTTCTGAAGAAATCTGAAACCTCTTTCGGATGTTTGTAATTTATGGAACTAGTTCTAGGCATGGCTTTCGGCACTGCGGCGTATTTCTTCGAAACAATTAAACGGACAAACAGTTTGGATTCCGTGCATGCGTGGACTGAGAAATGCCAAACTTATTGCAGCAATTGCTCCGGTTGAACAACTGTGGTCACGTGTTGCCATCAACAATGCAACCAAACTCCACGTCCTACGACACAACTTTGAATCAGGAGTGCACCTAAACTTTTACCTGAAAAAGCATCGACTATCATCGAAGTAAATTTTACTAGGAATATCACAAATGTGCAGTAAGTCATCTGCCAATCTGCGTGAAAGTTAAGCAAGTGACATGCTTGTCTCGCTTGGGAAACCATTAACGTTTTCTTCACATCTTAACAGGAAAAAAGCTTCTTAAATGTATGCTGGATTATCCTTTTAAAGTGCGAGCCCGGTGTCCCGAAGTGCGCAGATACAAGTTTTTTTTCTAGCCATGCAATATCGGCGATGCTGCACCTGAGAGCTTCAGCCTGACCATTCTTTCTCCGAGGTGCACTCTTGCCAATGCCTTTTTTATCACTTCCATTAAATATCAATTACGTCCGGAATCCTGTTCGCTGACAAAATCTGAACATCTCTCTTTTAGTAGCACCCCCTCGGCTTAGAAAACAATGCGTCCGAGCCATTCCCCGCGGAGTTATCAGTTACAAGTAAAAATAGGATGTGAGTGGTAAGAAGGTGAGTGCGACAATCTTTTTATGTCGAAAGTGCGTCTACATCCATTAAGGCCCATTTGCTGCAATACCTGAATGCATCTCTCGATCGTCCAGGGAGCCTCGCAGGGAAGCTTGAGAAGCCCTCTTGCATCGTCAACCATAATGCAGAACCAATATCAACTCGCATTTTTCTTATTTTTTGAAGGTCCGTTAAAGGCCAAGACACTCGACCACTAAAATGTCGAAAAGTGCTCTTCACTAGACATCAATTAGGGACCACCTCAGCTGTAAATAAAGTAATCTAGAGAACAAGATAGGGTCCACACTGAACCACTCCCGACCACCACTGCAGACTGAGCTCTAAGTGGACACCCGTGCTGAGGCCTGCTCTTCACAGCGTGCCATATAAAACAATGTCTAATTGTTCGCATCGGCATAACCCATTATTCATTGTGAATTATATGCCACAAGCAAAAATGAGACTTTTGATGCGTTCATTTCAGACTCGTTGCGCAAACGGCCTCACTCCGCTGCTTGAGCTGAAGTCGCGAGGCGCTGGACTTTTTAGGACTCAATTACGAACCGGAAACATCGCTGCTAAGTGGGCATCGCCACTGAAGTGAAGAAGTCGAAGTGCTCATGTGCATCATTACAAAACATTGAGCAAATATGCCAGCCTTCAGATAAAAGGATAAAGACCACGTTCCAGGGCTGGTGAGTACTGATAAGAACGCTCTGCAATTAGCAAGATGTCCCACAAGCCGACGTATAGCTGGCTCCGATAACCATGGCCATTTCCTACTTTGATTTGAGAGACGAATGCAACACGGAGTTTTTGCAGGAGCTTTGGGTTTGATTGTTTGGTTTAATGCATCTTAATGGCATTAAAAGCATGCAGGACCAGCTCTTGCGAGGAAGTGCTCTCAGTTCTCACAGTGCATTAGATTTTAACATAGCATACGCAATATAGACGCAATGTAGGTGCGGCTTGACACTTTCAGCTGATAACGAAGCTTCGGACACACAACCATCTAAAAAATTAGCCACCAATCCCGTGAACACAAGGCATTGAGTTTCATGGGCTTAGTCAATTTCATCAAGACAACGTTGTGAAAAATTTGAATTGAAACTTTAAAGTACTTTACAAAATTTAGGAAAATACGAAAATGCAATTGTGGTATGATGTTTTAAAGTTTTAAAATTAGACGCAATTTATAGCTACTAGTTTCCTGCTATTGAAGTTAAGATGAATGCGTGCAAATTAAGTCTTCAATGTTATGAATAATATGAGTAAAAAATTAAAGAGTTGATGGATTTAATATACAGTTTTACATCTCAAAATCTCAAGGAAATAAAATCGTTTGAATAAGAAAATTTTGAAGGAAACGTAATGGTGACTTGATGCAGGGTGTAAAAATAGTTTGCAAGTTAATATATTTTAATTTATTCCTTCAGAAGCTAATCCATACTTCGATTGTATTGAATTTTGTTCAATTATGTATTCTTGAAATATTCTTAACTCAACACTCCAGAAGACAAACCTTCGGCTTCCTAAAATTTTGAATTTCTATAAAAAAAATTGTATTTGAACAATGGTCTTCATTCGAAGGGTTGCATCTATGATCCACAAGGAAATGATTAAAAACAGAGCCTTGAATCTTGGCTAAAACAAGGTTCTGCTTGTAATTACCATATTATCGTGGCAATAATAGTTCAAAGCCCTCGAATAAAGGCCTGCATTCAAGTACAAAATTTTATGAAATCAAGTTATGGAAACTTTGCAGATCCATAAACTCAAATATGCACTCAACGAAAACTAAATGATTTTTTTTTGGCCTTGAATTCCATTGGGCTGCCTGCATTTTAGGAGCCGGGAACTTCTGCTCGATCGTCCATTTTGCTCTGTCTATGATGCCATGAACATGTATTCGTCGTGAAATGTTGTTATCTAGTCGTTATGGAATATCTTATTGCTTCTATTCAAAGTTTGCTCATCTCGTCATCTTCTACCTTGTTTTTTGAAGGTTTCTATTGCGTTTGATGTAGCTTAAGTATGGATTTGCAATTTTTTGAATACGACTGCAAGACAATTTCTTCCGTGTATTTTCAAGTTGAGAATATCGATACGTTCAATTTGGTAGACTGCCAGTGATATAGAACTCTTTAGGTTATCTATCAAAGTTTTAATAGATATGAAAAACAATTTTCTTTGTGTTCCATCGCGTGAAGAACTAGAACAATTTCGCTAGGATGATTAGTTCGGAAAGAAAATCAAAATGAATGTCAGTGGGGCACATCGTTAAAAATATGAACATGGGTTAGAGATTTGATACAACTGAACGCGTAAAAAGATTCGCACTGCCTTTTCCAACCCCACCACAGATATTTGAAACTGAGAATCGTTCTCAACAACTTCAACAACTTAAGATATGTGGTTCAAAAGCAATGTATTTATCGAGCACATCAGAGAACCATATAGAACATGTACACCTCGAGTGAGACAGTAATGCCGACTTTCACTCCTTGGCAATAGACTTCGAAAACGAACCCCGTATAGGAGCGTATGTACTTAAATTTTTTCCCCTGAATGATGCTTACCTTGCGCATGCACTTGAATTTCTTGACCTAAATGATACTTTCCTTGCGTTAGCAATTGTATTTTCGCCCCTGAATGAGTCCAAAATCTTGAAATTTGAAGGAGCGTCTGTATTTTCTTGTATTACTTGTTGGTAGTCAAATAATGGGAACCATTGATTAGAGATTGCGGAGGCTAAAAAAACATGGACGCTGCACGTCGAAGTTTCTTTGCTGCTGTTGCAAGACGAAGTTTTTATTCTTTTAAAAAAGCCTTAAATTTACGAAATGATAATTTAACATTGAAAATAATTTAGGGGAAATAAAATCCCGGAATGACAGTTTCTAGAATTGTATCAAGAGCAAAGCAGTGCGTGTTAAATTGGAAGATGTCGGAAGCAACACAGGTACGTGTTCTACTCGATGACATAAAACCGCAAACCTGCTGCTCGACCAGAAACTGAACATCAATATTCGTTCTGATAAATCTTTCTTTTATCACAATTTTCCTGTCTGTGTTCGCTGATATTCTTATCAATATTCGTTCTGATAAATCTTTCTTTTATCACAATTTTCCTGTCTGTGTTCGCTGATATTCTTATCAATATTCGTTCTGATAAATCTTTCTTTTATCATAATTTTCCTGTCTGTGTTCGCTGATATTCTTATCAGATGAACCTAGACAAGCATAGCACCTGCACATCTATTCTCAGTCGCATCACCTGTAACTATTGAATGCAGTCTCACAGAAATGTGAGTTAAGTGTTAACGTAAACGACTTGAAGTGCAGTGAAAAATGACGTAGTCACCGGGCCAAAATTTCAAGGCAGACACCTGACCCAGGCGGCCTAGCACTGCGAGGCCCAGCAAATAATTCCGGCACTGAGCCCAGGTAGCGGGGACCGCCCATACCAGGCGGCCCAGCAAATAATTCAGGCACTGGGCCCAGGTAGCGGGAGACCACCCATACCAGGCGGCCCAGCACTGCGAGGCCCAGTAAATAATTCCGACACTGGGACCCAGGTACAGCAGGGCCCCTCATGGTGACCAGGAGCCGCTGCCTGGCCCTGCTGCAAAGCGACCACACGATTATGTCTGTGATTTGCTTAAACCAGTATCATAGTAATTAAATCGTAGTGATAACTCGATTGATGCGTCATCAATCGTTTTGTGATGTTATTTTTCAACGTATGCATTAACTATCATTAAGTGGTTATTTAATTAATCGTAATTAATCGTGAGTGCTAAGAGGTGCGAGCGATAAGAGGTGCGAGCGATAAGAGAAGCTAGCGATAAGAGGTGCGAGCGATAAGAGGTGCTTGCGATAAGAGGAGCGAGCGATAAGAGGTGCGAGCGATAAGAGGTGCGAACGATAAGAGGTGCGAGCGATAAGAGGAGCGAGCGATAAGAGGAGCT
>JACJUY010008491.1:2613-14007 GCA_014220935.1 Platorchestia sp. MABIK | reverse complement strand
CCTGTACAGCTGAAGCCTCGCCTGCACTTGCCTGTACAGCTGAAGCCTCGCCTGCACTTGCCTGGACAGCTGAAGCCTCGCCTGCACTTGCCTGTACAGCTGAGGCCTCGCCTGCACTTGCCTGTACAGCTGATGCCTCGCTCGCACTTGGCTGTAAACTGATGCCTTGCCTGCACTTGTCTGTACTACTGATGCCTCGCCAGCCCTTGCCTGTACAGCTGATTCCTCCCAAAGCTGACCGATGATAAGGCTCCAAATTTCGGATAAGAGATGCCCAGATTGGAGCCAGCGTGGCTGTGAATCGGATGTGCACAAATGATAGCAACTTTACCTCCATAGTTTATAGGTCATTAGGTAATTTTACGAGCAGCGTTGAGGCCGCAGATAAACCCAGCAAAAAACTCGTTCTTGTGGGTCAGGAAAAACTTTTTCAGCAGGCGACCGGTGACAAAGAAAATACAAATGACCATTACGAAATGCATTCACCGATGTCATCTCGGCCTGTGTTTTGTTACTGGCTGCCCTAGGCAGGGAAGTTTCTCTTAAATCTACGGCATGGTCCCTTTGAAATATCACTGGAATCTTGCGTAAGACTAATTTTGTTCGACCGGTTGTACGGTGAATGCTAATTATTTCAGTTGCTAACCTAGCCTGACACCGCAGCTACGGCCATGTTAAGAGGCTCTCTTGTAAAACATCACCGCTTATTGGGAAAAAACTTGCTCCCGGTATTCTGTTAAAGACAAAGTATCCACCCATGCTCCAATCAATACAGTACAAATAGTGAATTGTTACTCACAGTGCACTATACTAAATAGTGAATCTCAAAATTATGATAAAGTAGAACATGCTCTAATCAGCACAGTACAAAAAAATACATTTTAACACATAGTACACTATGCTTTATTGATATAGTGAACTGTTCCTCATAGTCATGGACACGAAGAGTAATTTAGGCGTATGTAGTCACGGGGCGACTTTTGAACAATTTATGTCGCTGTAGCACTACAACTGACTGCGCAAGTTCTTCTACGTGGACTTGGCCACAGCACATAGCGAATACAGGTTTACTTAGTAGAATACACGCTGTATATTCTACTAAAATCTAGAGCGTCCAGAATATCGCGGTATATCCTACTAGAATATGCAGTGTAGATTAAACAGAATATTCTAGTAGAATATGCGCTGTTCACTCTGCAAGGTATAAAAACTAATTAAACAAAAATTGCCAAAAATTCAATTTCATAACTGGGTCCCAACTTTCTCTAGAAATAAATTACAGCTCGTACGCACTCGAGCGGCGCACCACGGAACGCAACTCTGACCACAACCGAAAGAATTAAGGACAGTAGAAAGGGGAGCTCGGAACCATTGTACGGATCAGAAAGATAAAATGGGACACAATCTATTTCTTGCGAAAGGCTCCAGTGCTGGCAGTTTTTTAGCTTGTAGACTTGCTTGCAATATAGTGCTTGAAATATTACCGCTGAGGAAAACACGAGAAATGTTGTTTAAAAACTTCTATAACAAAAAATATTATAACAAAAATAATGAAATACTGCTTTCAGCAAAATAAATCGCAGTATTAGCTATGTAACTACGTTACGCCTTAGCTCTTCCTAAAAATACCTTAAATTCCTGGTGCAGGAGAAAGACCGAACATAATGTTAGTAAATTCCAGTAAAGTGATCACTGTTTTGTCAAGGCCTTAAAATTTACCCATCGAGAAAGTTTTTTAGAATCTACTTCTAAAAAATAAATTTATTTCCCTGCCATCATATTTGCTTGTAGTGTTTAATTTATTGGCTAAGGAAGACCATGAAAAATTTATTAGACACCTTAGTTAGTTGATTTGCCTCTTTCTTCTAACAAAAGATCCGTTTGTGAATTATTTTTACAATGAAAAGTAGGCTGAGAGAGGTTGAAGTTTTTTAATTTTCAAAATTGATGGCCTTTACTCACGATTTGAGGTCATAGATTAGTGGAATGATATTTAGAATCTGAACATAAAACTTCATCTTTAAACATTTCAATACACCTTAAAAGTTATTAGCCAAATTTAGATTTGCAAATTTACTTTCAATTTGCCCTCAATTTATTACTTTTACACTTTTCAACAGTATAGTAGCAAAATTTTCATTGAAAAACATTTCCAGACGCTCATTCTTTTCCACAGAATAGAATCGTGAAAATTCTTCGGAATGAATGAACATTTTTGTGGGTTTTTTAGGTGACATTTTTGTAAACTTTTGCCAGTTTGAAAGTCCGTAAATATAAGTTTGTTTAGGCGGAGACTGAGCTCTGCTAGAATCAGCAATTTCTTCCTTTGAGGAGTTGTTTCAGCTCATTATAGATGCCTACATTTTTCCACATCAACTCAAGCATCATTTTTTATTCAGAAACGAACATTTAGATCATAATTTAACATAAGAAGCGCTTAGAAGTGAACCTGAATCGGATCAGTAAGATAAGCAATGATATCTTAATGCCTAACAAGGGTGTTCATTCAATCATAAGTGTTCTCTGACCAGAAAAAGTAGAGAACCACTGAATAGAAAAGTGAAGAGATGAAGCAGCAGCAGCAAGACATCAGCTGCGGCAGCTAAAGGGCATCAGGTGTTCGTGGTCAGTGTCTCAGAAAAAGATGAAAAAAGTCATCGCAGAGGCGCCATTCAAGACCAAAAAAGCAACCATGAGCCTGAAGAAAAAACGAATTAATATTTGGGTAGCGCTATCATGGGCATCTGCTTGTTAAGAATTATAGCTTTGGCATGTATCAGTCACACGATCTAGAGCCCTGTGCTCCTCACTTGGTTGTGGCTACTGAAGCTAGAAAATTAGAGCTGGTCAGTGTGTATACAGGAGCTAGGAGGTCCTAAAGAGCAGAACTTTAGGAGCACGCCAATCCAGGATGGAAAATTAGAGTAAGTTGATGCCTTGCTTGGTGTCCCACATGGTTCCCATCCTCACTCCCGGCAGCCCGCGCTACCTGGCTTGCTTCGTCTGACATGGCTGCGGTGTTTTGCGGAAATGATGTCTCATGATTTTTATTCAAACTCTTTTTTGATTTGAATCCTTCCGTACATTGAACGAGAAATTTTACGAAAATGCGCTACTTGGCTTGCTTCTTCTGACATGGCTTCGATATTTCGCAGAAATGATGTCTCATAATTTTGATTCAGACTCTTTCATGATGCGGATTCTTCCATACACTGAACGATAAAATTTTATGAAAACCAGTGGTCAGGGGATTTTAGTTTTCATCGGTGTGGTTGAGATGTTTCTAAGATAGAACCTTTACAATTGTGTTGTTTAAATAAAATGTTTTCTTCTTGTTTTCTTTACTTACATTAACAAGATGCATTTGTCGGTGGAATGCAGTGAAGCACCGAAATGGCTGTTTCAAAAGTTTAAACAGCTTAAGCTAATAAGCGTAGCAGTTCCCTTTAAATATAATTTATGGTGCTCTGAGACCATTCGACTGTAAATTGTTTCATGTTTTTTTAAATAAAAAATTCCAAATTTTTCTCGTGCGTATGACAAACCAGTTGTATTCCTGAATTTGAAAATTGCTCCCAAATTGTTATGACAAATTAATTAGAGATATTTATTATATTCTTTGTATACTGCAGCATTAATTTAGATCACGTACGTATCCCGCGCACATATATTCATCTTGCGTTAAATCCAACGATTTTACAATTATTTCAGGTGCCTCGGTACGAGCACCCCGTACCTTTTTCCTTCCTCCCTAGCATTATTAAAATTGCGTTCTCATCCTTCCCTTGGCTGCTTGTGAGCGTTTCTTGCCTCACCACAACCCCGCAATGAAGCCAATGCGACAATTGCCGGCTGCTGCTCGCCTGCCGCCCAGCTGTCGCCTGCTGGACGCGGAGTCTCTCCTGCTGGATCTCCTCTCTCCCCCTGCTGGATCTGCTCTCTCCTCCTGCTGGATCTCCTCTCTCCCCATGCTGGATCTCCTCTCTCCCCCTGCTAGATCTCCTCTCTCCCCCTGCTGGATCTCCTCTCTCCCCCTGCTGGATCTCCTCTCTCCCCCTGCTGGATCTCCTCTCTCCCTCTGCTAGATTTCCTTCCCCGCGATGAATCCTTTTCTTCCTTTTACAAGACGTCTACACTATCTCTTTCCTTTTGTTCGGTGCCCTTCTACTCCTAAATCTCCTTCTTCCGGTACTCGATGTCCTTTCTCCCCTTCTTAATTTCTTTCTTCCCATTGGTGGATGTTGATAATATTCAGCAGTATCTTCTGCATTCCCCAAGAAAGATTTTTTGCATTGCTGCTAGAGATCCCTTCTCCTTCCGAACGTCTTTCCTTTCATGCGATAACTCCTTCCGTACAAACAAAAATCACTGCGCTGTTTCAACGATCCACTCGAATCATTCTTCACCTTCTCTGGCTGAATAATTATTTCCGTCTACTCGACCACCAAGTCAAAATTTAGTTGTGCAGCCTGTCGCACTGTCACCTGTCCTAAAGTTGGCCGCACTGTCCCCTGTCCTAAAGTTGGCCGCACTGTCACCTGTCCTAAGTTGGCCGCACTGTCCCTTGTCCTAAAGTTGGCCGCACTGTCCCCTGTCCTAAAGTTGGCCGCACTGTCACCTGTCCTAAAGTTGGCTGCACTGTCCCCTGTCCTAAAGTTGGCCGCACTGTCACCTGTCCTAAAGTTGGCCGCACTGTCATCTGTCCTAAAGTTGGCCGCGCTGTCACCTGTCAACCAAGTCAACTACCGTCTTCAGATACGTGTCAGTCTCCTGCAGCTTCTGAACACGTTCACTGAGTTTCCGTGGTTGTTAACGGTTGGTTCTGTTAGGTTATACGTAGCAGAATATGAAAATCGACTTTACTGCTGAAATTAATTTTCATCCTTCCTAATAAATTTGAAAAATAAAATTACACGAGATTATTTCCCCTCGTGTGATAACATTTATTTTCTATGAAGATCGCAAAACAGATGAAATATCATTCATCTATACCGGTACGTGAATGAGCAATTTACCTATTGGTGCATATATGCCCCAATACGCGGATAGCGAGTTAATATGGCAAGCCTTCTGAAGTTTACTCCACCAGTGCAAATTGTTGATGGTTGCAGCATATTAAATATAATCAACTGTTATTTCAGGATTCATAAATATTGGCAATTGAACGACTTGAAAGCTTGAAGTTGATCAATTAAAGTAATAAATTCAATATATCAAACCATAGCAATGAAGAAAAATTCCCGAAACCTAACCAATTAAGTGAAATTAGAGTGATAGAATACCTCAGTGACTAACGCAGGGTATGCTAAACCAGCAGTTGCCATTCAACTGTAATTTTCTAATTACGTTTTTGATTTACATTAATGGTAACGCGTTATGAGGTGCGGTGGATTATGAAATAGAGGCTATCTGTGAGATTGTTTATTTGGACAGAACTGACCACATGCAAGAAGGCAACAGAAGATGTTATTCGCGGATGTAAAAACTGGAGGAAAACCTTAAACAATTTTTACAATTTAAACAATTTATTTACCTCAAGCGATACAGAGGTAGAATGTTTCTTAAGTCTATAGTACAATGGTCAAATTTGAGAATAGCTACCTGTGGGCCCGAAAAAGTTCAGCGACTTCTGGGGCATCCTACCATCAACGTTTTTCTACGGTTTACAATAATGTCAAACCTCCTGTCAACCCACCTTGGTAAATACTGAGTGGCTGGAGCGTAAAAGTTAAAAGAAAAAACTTATTTGATCTGAGGTAGCTCCCTCTAGTAAGATAATAAATTTAATCTTTGCATGCCGAAAATTTCCCGATATTTTTCAGCGATATTTTGTAAGCCATAGTTTCCTAGCATTTTTAATTATAGACGCACTTATCAGTAGCTTCAACAGAATTACTTATTCATTCAAAATATCTGTCCATTTTTCGGCAGCGATGAAAGGATAATTTTAAAGATGTTCTTGCAGTTTTTGGATTTGCTAAAAATAAAGCTTACGGTGAACATAAGAGAAAGAGAGAATTTGATTAGTTAGTTAGCGAGCTAGTAACTGGCTTTGACTTCTTTCGCACTCGCACAAACCTAAAAAATATCATTTGAGCTGTGACTTCTGGTGTTGAGGGGAATTCATTAAGAGTTGCAATCGATATCATTTCGGAGGTCTAAAGAAATTTTAGAAAATTTCGAAGGCGACCGACTGGTTTCTAATTAATGTTCTCCTTAGTTTACACGCGTTTTTCAGAGGTGCGATAAGTACTTATTCTTGCATTTCACTGTACGGTAGCCAATCAACAATATTCGGAATTTGCAGTTCAGTGACCCTATTTTGTCAAACTGCTCTGAAAAAATCAATTAAAGCTCATAGGGAAACAATTAATCTCGTGCCCTATAAAATATGATTCCAAAAGAACCGATTAATTAATTATAACCCATGTAAAATATAGTTCCAAAAGTATCGATAAATTAATTTTATTCCGTAGGAAATATGGTTCTAAAGTACCGATCAATTAATTTTATACTACAGAAAATATGGTTCCAAAAGTACCTAATAATTAATTTGATACTACAGAAAATATGGTTCCAAAAGTACCGATCAATCAACTTTATCCCATAGAAAATATGGTTCCAAAAGCATCGATCAATTAATTTTATACTACATAAAATATGGTTCCAAAAGTACCGATCAATTAATCCTTCCAAAATATGGTTTGAAAAGAGAGCCGTAATGTGCTCGCCCATGCTGGAAGTTCGCATGCCATAATCACGGTATAACGCCCTGATCACCTACTTTAGATGCTATCGAATCTCGGTCTCGTTTACGGTAATTCACAGAATAGAAGCTGCAAAAGTGCTCCTCGTAAAGCACAATGCTTATCGCTGCCTCGACGCTTCACATGTTGCTCCCTGGTGTACTTTTCTGCTCGTAACAACCATCATAGAAAAGTGGCTCGATCTTCCCGACGTCCTAAGGCAATAAAGTTGGGCTCCCCGAGGCTGGACCAGCAAGTAGTGGACGCCGAGCGCCGTGGCAGTAGCCCGTTCGATGTGTAATCATCGCAGGTGCTGCGCAAAAACAAATTATTCCGCTCAGATTTGGAGGCAGTTAAGTTGCCTTATAAGGTCTATCGGGGGCTGTGAAGCGGCCTGGCTACCTGCTCTGACCTCAGGCCTTCTCTTTTGTCCCTACTTCTCCTTCTGTTCTCAAGCTTTCGGACCTGAGCCCTTTCCTCCCGCCCCACGGTAGCCCCCGCTGCCGCGCCTGGGGGCAAACCAGCTACTGGGATACGCTGGCAACCCACCACCACCTGTCCACACCCACTCACCCCACCGCCTCCCGTCAACCCACCGTCCAACCCTATGGCTACGTGTTTGGGCCTATCAACGGGAGAAGTCTTCAAACAAAGCCTTTGTTTGAGCTTTACGACAGTGTTCTCGCTACTCTATTTTGCTCCTGTGCCTCAGCGCAGGCAGGTTCATAAAAAGTTTGGAGCCGAGCATTGTCTGTGGTCAGCTGTTGCAAAAACCTTGATTTAGGATTTTCCAGCTATGATCGTCTTGTTCCCAAGCCATGAGGACTCAAGTTTCTCTCGTCAACTGCTGAAAAATTTTTCTTTCTTATTTGTCAGCAATGGTAGTTTTTTCCTCTTTAAAGAGTACTCGTTATTTGATGTAAATATTGAACTCACTGCTTATTATTCACAAGACTTTCAGTTGGATTAACGTATTTATCTTGAAGCGAAACTCACTTTGTAAGTAAAGCTTCAATATATTTCTGCAAATCAAACAATTTATGGTTAAGACTAAGTCTGACTAACATCAAACGTTATTCGAAATCAAGTCATAACGAATGCACAACCATCGGAACAAATATCCTGTTCCCACATTCCCTCAAACTACGGAATCTAAGGTGAAGATGCGTAGGCACATTATAAGCACTCAAACAAAGCGCATTCTATGGACTCGCTTAATCTTGCAAGCCGTGCGTCACGACAAAGCCGGACCAGGAAGAATACGACACCACAGCTCACGTTACCCCGTGACTCATGTGTGAAGATAACAGCCCATCGAGGTGGGCTCTCCAGGATCGCCAAGAGGAACCACAAACAGCTCAGCGGCGGCGGCGGCCGGCGCCAGGCGACTCGGAACCTCCACTTACGTCAGGCCTCAAGAAGCGACGACGGATGCGTCATATATGCGTCGTCCATGGCGACGTCGGCCTGTGCCCGACGTGTTTACCGCACCGAGGCGACGATATTGAACTTTTGTAGCTTAATGCTCAGCTTTAGGTGAGCTCCAGACCTGTTTCTGAGCTCGGCTGCAATTTAAGCTTCCTTCCGCGTGGTGCTTTTCCGTCCCGATAGCTATCAGCACGGAACAGTTATTATAACTATTATTATTATAATGATAGTTATTCTTCATTGGCCTGGAATATATAGTCCTACAGGCGCTTCTCATGAGATCATTATGATGAGCTGAGGCATTTAAGCATGATGCAGTCATCGTGAGCATTATGACTTCGATGTCCGCATCGCACGTTCGTCAAATACGCAGATTGTCCTAGTGCCACGAATGATCCTTTTGTAGTACTCAAGATTCGCTGATCTCATACGTTGCTGCTCCATTTTGTGTATTTTGTGTGCCCTTCCTTCGTTGTTTTCATGCAGCCACGCAAAAAGAGGTAACTTTGTGTAACTGGTGAGCATGGTACGCGATGCTTCACACATGGCTGACGCTCCACACCAATTCAACAATTCAGCTCCTATTCAATAACCATTTCTGCCCCTGCCGCTAGCTATCTGAACGTGCTCAGGTCATGTATTGGCTTCTAAGTTACTCGTTTTCGAGGCCGTTGGATAAACTGACTACAAAATCACAGTCGTCGAATTAATGATGCCATCTATAAGTGCACTCGAAATAATGAAGTGAAATACGTCCTGACGTTCGGCCCAGCATGCCAGCTCTGTATTCATGTGACTGCGATACATTACGAGATCGGAAAAATTAATTTTTACTTCCCTCTCTACTGAGGTTTAGCTGCTGATTTCTTCGCAGCATCTGACCTCAATGCATTTAACTATTTTGGCATAAAGAGCTTTAGTTGAGCCAAGAAGATGCAAGGCTTTGGAGAAGTTTGACGCAATCGACGGTTAGTTCTCTCACAGCCTCTATACTACGAATGAAATTACCACGAGATTAAAGGCATGACGTTTCATTATCCAAGTCTACGCCGCTTAATCGGAGTTGAAGCTATTCCAAATCAGAGTATCTCTATGCCTAAGATTACTTGGTATTGAAAATTATAACCACAGTTTTAGAGTAATTTCCACTTTGGGAGTATTTATTATCAAGTCGCGAGGTGTTTAGAGTTTCTGTTGACATTTTAATGGATCACAACAAATCAAAACTTTACTAACGATTGCGCACAGTTGGTGAGCAGGCAACGGAAGCCCAGGAATGAATACTTTTACTGCATTAAGATCTTTGCCTTTCTTTAACATCACATGCTCAATTTACGAAACCGCTCCTTAAAAAAATCCTTCCTAATACTAACCAGTAACTCACAGTAACTGCGAAGTAACTAGCAGTTTCCATCCTGGACATTCAGTGCCACAAAATCCTTTCAGAACTGTGATACAAGCATCGCACAGCTTCATGCTCCAGAGGGACATTCAGTGCCACAAAATCAATCCTTTCAGAAATGTGGTCAAAGCATCGCACCACAGTTTCCTGCTCCAGAAGGGACATTCAGTGCCACAAAATCAATCCTTTCAGAAATGTGGTCCAAGCATCGCACCACAGTTTCCTGCTCCAGAAGGGACATTCAGTGCCACAAAATCAATCCTTTCAGAAATGTGGTCCAAGCATCGCACCACAGTTTCCTGCTCCAGAAGGGACATTCAGTGCCACAAAATCCTTTCAGAACTGTTGTACAAGCATCGCACAGCTTCATGCTCCAGAGGGACATTCAGTGCCACAAAATCAATCCTTTCAGAAATGTGGTCCAAGCATCGCACCACAGTTTCCTGCTCCAGAAGGGACATTCAGTGCCACAAAATCAATCCTTTCAGAAATGTGGTCCAAGCATCGCACCACATTTTCCTGCTACAGAAGGGACATTCAGTGCCACAAAATCCTCTCAGAACTGTGGTCCAAGCATTGTGCAGTTTCCTGCTCCTGAGGGACATTCAGTGCCACAAAATCCTCTCAGAACTGTGGTCCAAGCATTGTGCAGTTTCCAGCTCCTGAGGGACATTCAGTGCCACAAAATCCTCTTAGAACTGTGGTCCAAGCATTGTGCAGTTTCCAGCTCCTGAGGGACATTCAGTGCCACAAAATCCTCTCAGAACTGTGGTCCAAGCATTGTGCAGTTTCCTGCTCTTGAGGGACATTCAGTGCCACAAAATCCTCTCAGAACTGTGGTCCAAGCATTGTGCAGTTTCCAGCTCCTGAGGGACATTCAGTGCCACAAAATCAATCCTTTCAGAACTGTGTTCCAAACATTGCACCACAGTTTCCTGCTCCAGAAGGGACATTCAGTGCCACAAAATCCTCTCAGAACTGTGGCACAAGCATCGTACAGTTTTCAGTTCATAAAGGGACATTCAATGCCCACAAAATCCTCTCAGAACTGTGGCCGAAGCACCGCACAGTTTCCAGCTCCTGAAAGTTGCCCACAAAATCCTCTCCGAACTGTGGTCGCAGCGTCGGTATGAGTTGCTTCCTTCCGCGCCGGCGTCCGCTGCCGAGGTGTGAGTGATGCTGGCTCCAGTTCGACGCCAGACGCCCCTCCCACCAGGGGGTCGCTCGCTTGCATGGCTACAAAGCTCACCAAATATTTCAGCACTTTATTGAACATGGTCGCCGAAAACATGCCCATGACTACACCGACTTTACGCGCTCGAGTCTTTCAAAGTAACTCGTTTGAAATCAGCGTTGCATTCTTCTCAGCTAAACGTTTGACGCGTCCATCATCTGCGCGTAAATTTCACGTTGGCAACTACACGGCAATTTATCCTGGTCCGGCAATAAATAACTTTAGTGAAGTAATCGAAGGGCCGTTTGGAGCCTGGATGCCAGTGCGGATCAGATACCAATTAAACCGCTCAACACGAGGCTACACCCAGCCTCGCCTAGCGACAGCAGCCGACCGTCTCAACAGCCCGACTTTTTCGCCGTAGCATCTATCATTTTGGCCGCCCCATGCAGAAACTATACTTGGGCGGCTAAAATCATAGATGCGGCCGTGAAACAGTTGAACTAGGAGCGCTTATGAGTGTTCGTTGATCGTCTCAACTTGCTGCAAACATATAGCGTACTTGCGAATTGTGCACGTAGCGTATGTGAGAGTTGTGCCCGTAGCGTATGTGAGAGTTGTGCACGTAGCGTATGTGAGAGTTG
>JACJUY010008490.1:0-31913 GCA_014220935.1 Platorchestia sp. MABIK | reverse complement strand
ACTATAGAGGTTGAAATCCCTCAATCGGTAACGAGAGGCCGACAGGCCTAGCCTCGTATCGTAACAAGTTCCCATGATGAAATACTTACTAAAATACAAGAAATAGTCCTTTAAATAGAAGAATTACAGATTAAGGATAAATTGAATGGTAGTAAATGGCAACCTCGGGCACTCGCTGAAAGAACGACGTCGTAACATGGTCGGTACGATGGCTGTATCGTGGAGGCTTGTTCAGATGTCGGGCTTCTAGAAGATTCTTGGTAGAGTTTGCGTGCTTTTCATCTGTAGGTAACTCGCGATGAAATATCTCTTCAAATATGATGACCGACGCAGTTCTTCTTGGAGATTCGAAGTGAATACGAAGGCCTGTCATAACATTCAAAGTAATCCATAGCACAAAAAAAAATTTCTTGGACGCTAAATATGATGAATCATATCACAAATCAACGATGCAAAACCGAAGGATTCTATTCATGTCGTAATTTGATCATCTACAACGTGATCAACTTTACATTGCATTTATTTTTATACGTATAGTTTAGTACAATTGGCAGCTTATCGCGAGTACATATAGTACTTGTATCGTTCGCTACTGGTTGGACGCGATCGTTCTTGCTGAGGCGTCCTTTAATAAATTGTTTTCAAAAGTCCTGAGCGCAGTTTATTTTTTGAACAAGGGCAGGCGCAGGCAGCTCAGAGCAGGAAGAATTTCGCCTTCGAAAACGCTTCGGCATTGTTATATAATTTACCAGCCATGTGGCTGTCGTCGACATTCCTTTCCTCTCTCAGTAACGCTTTTCTCAAGCAAGTGGGTGACTTCAGAAGTTATATGAGAGACACATAACAGAAGGTAAATGAATCTAGCAGCATTAACCCTGAGACCTTATGGGAAAATGTGAGGTAGCATGACATGATCTTCACTACTCATAACTCCTTCGCTATCATGGTAGCATGTTCGCTATTCATAACACAAAGATCACATCAAATTTTAACCATAGTGAGTTCCAGTTATTCCGCATTTGGGGAGGATTTTCTTGTGAAACACATTTTGCTTATTTCTATTAATTTTTAGTTGTGGCCTCCTTTGGACTAAATTTCAATTAGTAGTCAGGCTTGATTGGAAATAAAGCATCCTAAGATGCCGATGTTTGTTTGTTGTTAGTGCAGGTTCCAGGATGTTACAGTAGCTCTATTCCCTCTGACGCTATTGTGCTGTACTCATACCGCCTGTCGCACCATGTAGGCCTGAGCAGTCGAGGTGTGAACTGTGAAGTGTGCAGTGGCTCCTCACGGTCGGCGCAGTCTGCAGCGCGTGTGCAGCTGCAGCGCAACGTCTCGCCAACTCACATTGTGTTCGAATGCCGGCGGAATGCGTGCTGTAACTTCGACTTCTTTCTTTTCCCCGCCTAAACGTGATCATGGATTATAAATTTGGATCTAGGAAAATGTGGTACATTTAATCATTACATCTACTCAAAGGATGCTTTATTCCAATCAATCAAGCATGATACATATCATCTTGATATGTATCATGCATCTTGCTTGCTTAGGGTTAATGCTTTGGGGCAACTTTTGCTGCAATGAAGAAGAATCTGCTCCTCTTAGCAATAACAAAATGAACTCCCACGACTATATACAATTAATTTCTGACCTCGTTTATCCTTTCATGGAGATTAGTTTTCCTGATCGCAACAGGATCTTTCAGGACAATGCCCGTATCCACACAGCCTGAAATGATTGAGGTTAGCTTACTGCAAATGAGTAAACATTCGAACACATGGAATGGCACCACAATCTGATTTTAAACCCTAATGAAAAGTTAAGAGGTGAGCTTGGGAGGAAACTGCGTTATTAATCGCCCTTTCCTTTAACGCTGACTACTGTAGAGGACAGGTTACCTCTATTATGGCCAAAAATAAAGCTGCAAAGTATTCAGCGTCTCGTTGAATCAATATCAGGTAGATTGAAAGCAGTAATTCGAGCTAAAGGCGGTCCAATCGGTTACTAATACATTTGGTGGCCTCTCAACTTTTATTGCCACTATGTGTATGATTTCCTCATCAGCCGCTCCAGAAAAATACTGATCGTGATTTGGTTCCCCAAAACTCTACTTGGTAAGTTAGCTTTTCTTCAACTCATGGGCAAATCACAGAGCTTGTGGTCAAAAATAGTGCACGTGAGTTAGTTCTCACTCACTTTCCTTAACCGTACATTTCGTACAAGACTCAATCTACTAACAGGGTGCTTGTGCTTGGTTATAGTAAGAATAATAGGATTGAAATAAATTTTAAAACTTTGCAACGTTGAGCTACCAAACCCGCCCGACTGAAACAGGCCTTGATTCAATTTCGAACCATACTCTTACATTTTATTTGGTTTTTCTGCTTTGTTTTCTAGGCTTCAAGCCCAGATGGAGCCAATTTTGCAGTTTCATGAAAAAGGCAAATGGGAATACATCTCTTTGAACAATAATTTTTCAGTTTTTTTAAGATTCGATATTTCCCTGTCTAGAAATACAGTATGTCTGTCGATGAAAGTGACATACTTTTAAAGTGATGTAGTTCCCTATAGTACATTTCTCGATGCTTTATGATTTAATATTGTAGAGTTTAATGCATCCTTCCATCAGAAGTATAGTCTATGAACGTATGTTCAAGTCGACTCACAGCAACACCGAACGAGCAGAGAGCAGCTCTCATGCATAGCTTCAATGAGTTAATTGTATTCGTGCATCAGTTGTATTTCATTTCATTGGATCATGTAGCAAGGTTCAGAGATCTCAGACTCACTCCTGCAGGAAGGAAGTCAATGAACTAAATGAAAATTCCTAAATGTAATTAAAAATAGCGGATTCGTTGCTCAATTTTTAGACGAAGAGGGTAACAGAGTTGACTAAAACTATAAGAGATAACCCGAGTTGCTTCAAGTCTATTCTGTGTTCATTTTCGGCTCACAGTGATGAAAGTACTCATAGTGGAGGTTGAGCTTCAAATACTCCTCAAATTTTGTGTTTTCAACCAAGACGCAGGAGAAAGAATGTAAACATAAACTTTTCAATCGTACGTGGTTTTTAAAACTGCTTTCTATAAACTGATTTATTATACTTCATTTCATGTCGAATTTGCACTCTAATGTGTTTTTTGTTCACTGCCAAGTGCCAGTTCCTTCCTCAATTAGATGTTACTTACCAACCTGCCAGCACGTCTCACAAAGATTGTTTCAGTCTGTTAAGTGATGAAAATATAAAATTGATAGATGATTTCTATTTCCCTCAAAATATGTGAAAACTGTTTGCCACTCACAATGAATTGTTCCATCAGGCTACAAAACTCCCTTTTTGATGTGTCGCATGCAATGGTCTCACATGTAGTTCTAAGTTCTTGAATTTTTACCTTCTTCTGTATAAAACGGTTGGAATTTATTTCATAGCATTCATAATGACAAAGCATTGCCAAAAATTTATGCTGACTCAAATTGCTGGAATAATTACGCAAATTTTCGTAGCCATCAATGCATCACACATATGATATCTGAAATTATTCAGAAATGATTTCTGATTTTGCTTGTAAATAGCTTCATTTTTGATGCTTGAACAGTTTGAACAGTTATGACTTCAAGGCATCCATAAAAAAACAACGATTATACCTCAACGCGTCAGAATATGATATATCTTATCGTTTTCGTACATAAAAAATAAAATAAAACGCCTTGATGATCTCAGAATTTATTTAAAAAAAATTATTCCAGACCGTACAATGCGTTTCAGTTCACATCTGCTTTCTTCCGCTTAAGAGTGAGTCAGGCGTCTTGACTTTCTATCGTCTTTGTTTGTTCCTCAATTGAGGATGAGCGACAGAATACACACAAGATAAATGCACACATTGAAGTATTACCCTGCCAGTCGATGACAAAATGCCAAGTGACAAACGTCACACTATAAATGCGGTTGTATGTGTAGAGTAGCATAGAAGTAACATGGCTAGAATAATTTCTCCCAAATTTAGCTCAGCTCATCAATTGCTTTTAATCCAATCTAATAGTCTAATGCAATTTGAGCAAAGATTTTCTTCGATATCTATATTTTACGAAAATACAGTATTAGTCTCGGACTATGAAGAACTTAGGGTTTTGCCACAATCGTCGATAATAATTTATCATGCGGATAGCACTGTTAGTCTCAGTCTATGCTACGTGTTAAACTTGACGTGTGCGGATCGTGTACCAGGTAATCCTAAATTAATAAGCTATTTCCTACTATGACACTGGAGTTGTATTGGGAAAGCAATTTTTGCAGTATACCACCTGGGAACGTCCTTTTGTAGTCCAATTGCTCAATGGAATAAAAAGTAACTTCTAAATTCCCGTGGAGCGGCATTTGAAATAATGGGCATCAGTCTTTCAGCATACGGACGACATTATTATGTCAGGAAATTAGAACTTTTACCTAACATCCTAGCGTAAAGTGAACAATTCCCCTTGAAAGAGTGCCTTTAAAAAATAATTCAGAAAAAATAAAAAGCACTTTTTGCGGTAGACTCGACAAAAATTAGTTATTGATCACATCCTACTAGAAGTTAAATTTGTTTTTGAAAATAATGAATATTTTCAGAAAAAGTTGTTACCCGAGTATCCGTAACTGCTTCAGACACAACTGGACACTGCAGGCGACTTGCAGATTTCAAGTAGAGCAAGGTTCCAGGTGACAAATTTAGCAACAAGCTACATTGCGAGGTTTAGTTCTAGGGTTGTGTACGTTTTGCTGATATTTAGAATGAAGTTGAGATGGAGGACTGGGGCACTGCGTGGTGGAAGAAGCCACACATTTGTTATCAGCTCTGTAGATCATCGTTGTCACTCTGATCGTAAAGGCTCCAGTTTTGGTCATTAGGGATACCTCATTACAAGCCATGTTGCTCACTGCACAGTAATACAATGCTGAATTGCTGATGAACGTACCAATATTTCAGAGGTTAAATCTTAAGAAACGAAAATATCTATATTCAGGTCCAAATACTCTTTCAAGTCGTATGATAAATATTTTTGAATCAACATTTACTCACATAATTTAATCCCGCGTGGCTCTTCATCCCATGGTACAATTACTTTCAAAGCGAATCTTTTTGAGAAAAATGCAACCTCTGCTAGGTGTACCTCTTCCATTAGCTCGCTGAACCGTTCAACACCATGAATTTAAAATTCCTTAAATAATGTTATCAGTTTTGCGGGGTAAAACTGACTCATTGTTAGTTTTACTTGTGGTGTAGACCGCCTTATGTAGACCATCCATACGCTGATGAAATGAAATTTTGTGTATCATGTTCCGCCTTTAAAATGGCAAATATACACATTTGCCTATCTGAGAAAATTAACTTGAAAGCAAGCAGTGAATTAATTAATCCCTATCCTGGCAACTTTTTTTTTGAGAGAAATTTCCCTTTTCCGACAATTTTTTATTACTTTTCAAAAGTGTTTTTATACTGAGCACATTGACAGTTGAGAAGGGCTCTGAATTTTGTCTGTGGCTGATTTGGTTTGACGAGCCTACTCGTCGCAACCTGAAAAAGGACACGACTCCGTAAAAATAAATGCTTAGAGAGTTCGTCGATATAAATTTTCCATTCTGTGAAACGAATAGAAAACCTCTAACTTTTCAAGACATTAGAGTTTTTCCGTTTTATTCTCATTTTCACCATTCTATTTTGTCTTTCCTCTCCTTTACGTGCTCCAAGTTTCTGGCCTGAACTGCAGTTATCTTATTTGTCAGCAGTATCCCGTTACAGATGACAGACGATGTCTCTCCATGGAACTGGATGACGTGCGCAGAGCTGTGATTGACGGCTGATTAGCTCCATGAACAGGCCTAGAAGACAGTGGTCGGATTGGTCGTCCCTTCTACGCAGGGGAGAGCATCATCTGCAAAATAGAGTGAAATACCTTGCGTATTTAGTAACCAAAAATCAATTATCGAAATAAGTATTTGACGTCACTGTAACATGACGTTACTGTGTTCAGCGCATAAACTTACCGACTTTTGATATCAATTTTAAGCATCGCTCATGTTATCATTAATATTGTGTGACAATGTGCCGTCCCTTACCCTCTTTGAGTATACTTTGACCACACTATTTTAGGTTGTTTTAACTTTCTCGTTTTGTCCCAGGTGTGTTGCAAATGTTATGGCCGGTATTGTACAACGATCCTTCTCAATTGAATCCAGTGAACTTTTCTGTGCCAATGCTTGTAGCATATGAAATTTAATTTTGTGTTATTGTAAAATGTTTCATTTTATCCGAGCCAGTTTTGACTTTCTCGTTTTGTCCCAGGAGTGTTGCAAATGTTATGGCTGGTATTGTACAACGATCCGTCTCATCTATTTGAATCCGGTAAACTTTTTTGTGCCAATGATAGTAGCATTTGAAATTTAATTTTTGTGTTATTGTAAAATATTTCATTTTATCCGAGCCAGTTATTTAGCTGACTAGTTGATCCGAAACAATGTAAAATTACCTCTAACGTCAACCTCACAGTCTAAGACGAAAAACAATTTGGATCTACCCGTTTTACTTTCAACCATAATCCCTCATCTCACTAGTTCCCATGTTCGTAAGCTCAAATTTCAATATGGGAGTGCACATAAAAAAGTGTCTTCAACAATGCATCACACGCACAATGTTTTTTGGACCACTTGTAATAAAATGCATTGTCAAAATCAGACCAACGCACCGAAAGGAAATGCATTTTAAACGAGCTTTTCTACCAACCATTTGTTTGTTTAAAAATTAACCGGTATAAGTATTCCTGCCCCCTTGTGTAGATACCATGTCATGGTCTAAATTTCATGATATTTGATAGCATTTTTCGCTCATATTAAATTTCAAGATATTTGATAGCATTTTTCGCTCATATTAAAACAATGTGCGACGTAATTCATCGGCCATTTTTTACTTTCCTGCGCCCGTGAGTGCATTAAGACGAAATCATTTTCGGTAGCTAACTTTTCGTATTGCTCCAGCTATGCTGAAAATGTTATGGACTGATAATCCAATATACGCGCACCCTAATAAGTGTGTTTTAAACTATGTGTCACAGGGATTTTTTTCTTAGAGACTTATATTTATTTGCATTTTCAAAACTAAATTAATTACCGCAAAGAAAGTATGTTAATGTGAGGGTACTTTGGCATCTTTTTTTCTCTTTTTTCGTTTCATTAAAACATTAAAAAAAAGGCCAAGGTTTCGAAGAATAGCAACTTTAAAGAACATCATTTTTTAATTTTCTTATTGTAGTCTTAACTTGCTCTTCTTACTTTCTTACTCTCGTAGATACATTTTGACGACACAATTTTGGCTAGTTAACTTTTTGTACGGCTCCACCTATGTTGAAAATGTAACGGCTAGCATTGTACAACGATCCTTTTCATGTCTTTGACTCCGATGAACTCATTACGCCACTATTACACTATTAGCGTAAGAAATATAAAACAATTTTTTGTTATGTTAGAGTGAATATTATGTTCTTTCCGAAGCTCACCACTTGACAAGTAGATGATGCGTCTGTGTGAAAAATTGTCTCAAATCCCGACTGTCTACCTCCTAGCTCTAGACGCAAAATAAATCAAATCTGCCCATTTTACTTCTAACATCAATCCCTCACACTCGTATTACTAGTTCCTATGTTCTTATGCTCATAATTCAATCCGAGTACGCACTAATGAGAGGGTTATCAGCAATGCGTCACATGAATTTTGCTTTTCTTAGTCACCTGTATTTTAAATGCATTACCAGAATCCGACTACCGCGACAAAGATGAACTCATTTTTTCGTGCTTTTCCCCGAATCATGTTTTCGACAATTATTATGGGTATTACGATATCCATGTATAAACAGCAATTAAGGATCTAAATCATTTGTCTCAACACTTAATTAACATGGGTATTACGATAACCATGTATGAATAGCAATTAAGGGTCTCTGTGTTAAGGTATTTAAACGCGATTTTTGCTTTTATTTCAATTTAAATGTGTGCAAATGAATACATTTTTCAACTAAGCGTTACGAGAAATGTGTTCTCTTAGTAACTTGTTTTCAAATGCACTGTCAAAATCAGATTAGGCAAAGGAAAGGAACTTATTTTTGATGTGCTTTTCTATCAATCATTTTTTGATTCAACATTTTACACGAGTATTACGATACCAATGTGTCATTTTCAGATAAGGATGCTTAATGTTGAGTTGTTTTAAAAACCAATGTATCAACTTTTCATGTTATACTTTATTGGAAATAAAATGTTTTTCTTTTTTTTCTTTTTCATCAAAGGGATGTATGGACGAAGTTTAGTTGGAGATGCAACTACGATGTACCTTTCTCTCTATGATTCAGAATGAGGCTGCAGCGATGATTTTCACATGAAAAAGATAGGACGCTGAATATTAAATTTTGATTGTGTGATGTGAACTGATCACATTTGGAGAGTTCAAGATAATGTTAGAATTCCTAAAGGGGAGCGAAATTAAATTTTCTCCGAGCCATGTAAAACTGACAGTAGCAACGAGGGCAATAGTGGCTCAGCTCAAATTCCATTTTTTTTTATCCTACGCATTCCCTGATTGTTACAATTGGAGCAGCTCAGTAGAGCTTAATAATGTAATTCATCCCACCATTCTATTGTGCCTATACATATACTTATTATCCATAGTCATACACTCATGCATGAGTTTAACTGTTAATGAATGAATTACTTCAAATGTGATCACGCTCTCGTATTAGCCGTGAGAAATGAAATAAGGATAATTTAGGAACGAGAGAGAGGTAATGAAGGTATTAAAACGCACGAAGTTAAAATGGCGGCTTCATCCCATAGAAATGAGTCGTGTGCCTATGGAGTAATTGAAAGTTTTGTCAATAGGAAGACATCAAATTAATGCCAGCACTTGAATGTGAGGCGAACCACGCATATATCTATGCAGCCCGTTTTTAACCGATTGAATTTTCAATGTTTTTCTAATTAAAAAAAATGCATTGTAATTACACTGATTATCGGACTTTCCGTCTTTCTTCCTACGCTTTAATTCCCATCGAGTGATCTCCGAACCTTTCAAATCTCATCTCCACTGCAAGCCAGTGAGTGACCGCGCCGTGTGGCATTTGAGGCATCATCTCAGAGACCTAATTTCTTGGTAGAATAGTTAGTTGTTGGAAAATTTACTCGTAGGAATGTTACATGAGCTTGAAATTCGATGCGTAATAGAATTTATGTAATAAAAAGCAATACAATAAGCAGACACCATTGCTATCAGGATGTGGCCTATGCAATCCTGGGGACAAAATTGTTCCTACTTTCTCGGGATCCAATTTGCATCAAGCGAAATCATTTGAGATAAACAGCATTGTGAGACTCGATGGCGGTGTCTTAAGGAGAATCTATTGTAACGTAGTGCAAAGTTAGAGTTGTGACCTTGTTTGCTTGCCTCAAAACTTCCAGTGCATTTGCAATGTTAGGTTATTTTTTAGTTTAAATAACCTTTTCCACTTTTTTACCTCCTAAACTGAGTGGACATTGCCTTTCGTGCTCACTGCGATGAATATTTTCGCTCCTGTTGTTACGTCCCTGCGTTTTTACATGATCGGCAGAGACCGCGAAAGACGCGTGCTAAAAAGATATCGCTGAAGCTACATGAGCAGCTGCGGGTGGGCGAGTACGTTACAAATGTGCCACCGCTTGCACTGCTGGCCCACTGCCACACAGTCAGTCACTCATTCCTAAAGACCAATCTACAGCTTCAAACCACAACAACTTTTCTCAGATCTAAGTCACAACGGCTGCTCAAGTGTGCTGATAACAGATCGTAGAGCACGCCGTTCTAAATTCTCAAGTGTGCGTCGATATCGAGCCGTGGTCAGATGACGTGTAAACGGTGAGGGAGAAAAGGTTTGCTCAGATGCCGCCTGTGCGCCTAGTGAGGGCATGAAAGACTTACATTGTCCCGCGTCCTTGCCAAGACCTTGGAAACGAACCCTATACACTGGCACGACGAGATGCAACATTCTACTCTTTTGGTTTGTATTTTTGACACGAGTATCTACCAGGAAACGGGAGCAGTTCCGGCACTCAGAAATAAATGCAACGAAAACCGATGAAATTGCTGAAAGATGTGGGAAATTAGAAGAGTGTGTTCATAAAACTTTTAGCATTAACTTATTAAACCTGAAGTATACCGATAGCAAATAAAGCTTAGGACGTAGGAGATCTTCAAAGGTTTTTACCTGACCGAGTTTATCCATCAGAAAAAATTGCCATTGTTTCTTGAAGGTTCATTTGCAGCACTTCAGTGGTTTTCCTTGATGCTTCTTCTCGTAAATTATTCATTCGACTGAATGCAGTTTAGTTGAAGACGAAAGATTAAATTTGGCCAATTTCTCTAGAAGAATTGAAATTCGAGCGACTGTCACTGAATGTGAAACAATACTCAACAGAATCTTTCGGCGAGAAAAACCCACGCTGAAACATGCATCGGTTGTTGAATGGAAGTGAGGATTGAGACACACGATCACCCCGCCAGACTTGCAGGGCTCGCTTGGGGTAAACAAGGAAAGCAAACGCAGCAACACGAGTTTGCGTGGGACAGCTACGTGAGCTTCTGTATTTATGGTCATGCTGCCAGTGTGCACGGTACGTTCGAGGGTTCTCTCACACACACACACACACCATCTCCATGCCAACTCTTCCGCTTTGATATAATGCTCCATCATCCCCTCGTAATGTGCAACATGCACTGCTCTTCAAACTATTGTCAGTTCGCGACTCCACCTGGCAGGGTTGATTCGACCTAGGTTTAATTTATTTCACGTGTATAATGCTCTCTAAGCAATCGAAAGGCTTAAAAAATGCGCTTCTACTGGCAGGCTTGACTGTCCGAGTGCATAGTTCTTGCCTTTGCAGCGTTCGACTTTTTCATAAGTTTTGTGATGACAAGATTTCAACGCGGGGAACTGAGTTCTAGTAAGAACACGAAGCATATTATGGGTTGGTTGAAGCAGTCATGATTACATTATTACGTCATTTTCTATGGTGTAATAATTAACGTTCAGAATTTGAAAAACGAAACTTGAGCTTCGGCGTTTATTAATTGAACTAAATCTTACTTCAAACCCGTACTTAATACTTACATCAAATTATCACTGGAGTAAATTTTTGAATGCTATTTTCCTCCGTGATTCACGGTACTGTCATGAATTGAGCAGATATGAAATGAGCAGAGCGGATGATGGATAGTGGAGGTGAAGTAGAGTCATTTCATAAAGACCTACGGAAGGAGAGTAAGTGCCATTTTCCTTCATAATGCCAATTACATAAGAGGCATAAGCTTTGAATAAAGCTTGCGTGCCTCGTATTTCATCCATACCTTTTTCTGTACTCTCAGTTTTTTCAGTAATCTTATGACAACAACAAATTTACATTCAATTTTCTTTTCTTCGTTGTTCGATTTAAATCATTCATCCTTTATTCCAGTAATTACAGAGTAATCAATGCATCGAACCTATAAATTCCACCATCACGTTCCTTAGCAGATTGAAGCATAGCCATTAAGTTTACAATTTCCGCCCCAAGCTTTTAATTTAGCAGGAGAAGTAAAGCAGCGAATACTATTCACCTCCCCACATGTGTGACATGAAAGTAACTGAAGACTTTTTATCTCGAAACTCGGATAAAACTTATTTCAGATGTAATTCCTGGCAATTTATAAATGCTGAGCTTAGTGTAATTTAATATATTTCTACAGACGAATTTCATGCCGAAAGTATTTGTCATTCACACTCTCTAGTTGAACATCATACATTATCAGAAATCACTTGCGACAATAGCACCGTTCCCTTGCCAAACTTCATTGTTCGGTGCCGTTGCCGACAGTAATTTATTATTGGTTAAGGCTCATTTCTCCTTTGAATGTTTTTTCAACATTTTAACCTGAAGACTTGACTCGTGCATTGCAGTCCAAATGAAAATATTGTGTTGCTCATCTTTTCTCTCGACTAGTTTTTATACGCAAATACCTCATGTACTTCTGTACTTTTTTCATGCCTGTAAGGAACGCGCAATGAATATGGTTCAAGACATGGTAAACAAATAAAAATGAGATTCATTCGTGTCATTTAGCAGCATCATCTAGAGTGATTTTTTTTCTCTCTTAGATAAAAGTAATGATTAGGGTAATATTGCAGAGCACCGGAATGTACACGCATTAGTTTTTGCATTTTGATTCAGTTACACCTTTTGCTGAATTCTGCTAAACTTCTCTGCTGAAGTTTTTAATGTCAACAGTCGAATCTAAAGTATTTATTATTCGCAGACTGCGCAATCCACGCGTTCAGGTTTTTAGTGTCATTGGGCAAATTTCTAGTCTTTTATCCTCGTATTCAATTTCACTGCTGGAAGCAACAATTTGTTTTCTATTATTGAGCATAGTTTAGCCCGTTTTTGTATTTTGCATGTGTATGTGTAAAATGAACGTGTATTTATATGTTTTATTATTTTCTTCAACACTTACAACTTTCAGAATATTGCGACTGCAGCTATTTAACTGGGCTTCTGATTTTCTGAGCCTTGTTGTAATTTATTTAGCGTCTAGCAATTGTCGATTTTGAACGTTCTCTTTTTTCCGTACATGACATGAATTCCTCACATGACAATGCGCAACCCTACGATTCACAAGACCCCACCTTTGTACGGCCCCTTCATTTAGCCTAATGTAACGTTCCTTTTGTAACGCCTGCTTTTAATTCGATTAACGCAATGCAAAGTCAGCCACTTATACCCCACACGCATCGTCCTTTGCTGCTGCTAGTTTTAGATTTTTTACAGCTTCCCACAAAATGTGTCCTAGTGAAATCTTAAAGGACTGATGAGGCCCATAATTGGCCTCATTATATTTTTGTTTTTTCACACTAAACCTTGGAAAAATTGAGCAATAGCCTTGAAACTTCGGAGGATTGTTGCTAGTATACGTCTACGTTTCTTACAGACGTATTAAAACAATATGAAACAGATTTCTTAACCTCCTAACGCTTATTTCCCTATGTTTAGCGATACCAGGCCAATAAAGTAGATCCCTGTAAATTGAGATCAGATCAAAATCAGCACAATTTAGTTAAGCACAAATTTCTTCGCAAAGATGATTGAATAGAAAAAACAATATTTACTAGTGAACACAGGCACACTGCACGGAGCTGTATATTCCAAGTATTTTAGCGGCAATTTCCAGTGGTTCCACGTGGGAACTTGATCGCGTTCCCACCACGCAATCCGCTTCGAATCTCGTCCAAAATCCCATGGTTCTTAGAATAAAGTTAGAGTTCAAACTCTGCATGGTATCTCTGAAAATAAAAATTGGTTGGCGAATAACTACTGCAAAAAATCCCAGCTCCTAACATAAGATCTCTACTGTTGTTGCCTCGCTGCTTCAAGTAATACTAATTTCTGAGCTTTGTCAAGCAAAACTTTATAGAGTTGAGCAATTGTGAGTCATGTCTGAGAAATCCATTACAATGAATTTTCCTAAAGTTTTGAAACGTTTTCAAACCTACCCTACAACATACGCAAGTACTGAATGTTAATGAGACTTATGTAGGTATTGGTTCGAGTTAATTCACTGCACTATTATTGTTCCCCTGCTGATATTTCACCTCTTAATCTTTCTAATGATTGATGGCCTACATATATTTACCCGCTTTTTATTTTTTTGTTGGTTCACAGGCCCGTTTAATGACCTTATGTGTTATTTTCTATAAACGTCATCAATTCTTTTAATGAGACAGAATTTGATTTAATAACTGTCGCCTAGTACCTGTTAAATCGATAGCCCATTCAACAAAATATACGAATGTTTAATGAACAAATTTCAATGTTGATTCGTTATCTAACTGTTTAACTTCGTGACGAATTTGAATCAAAAACTAACCTAACCGATTTTTCCCAGGAGCAATTACGAGCAAAGTGTATGGTTTGTTCAACAGAATTTCAATTTATTTATTTTAAAACACCTTCACCCAAATGTATTACTGACTCTGATTGTAATTTTCAGCCCAGGTTTGTTTTCAGTTGCAATAATTTGATTAGAATGAATACGTGATAGATTTATTTTACGTGGATTTCAAGTTTTCGTAGTAGTTTTTTATGCCACCTGTCATCGTGGCTGTATTGGACCAACTAATCCTCAATCATCACATTTTGTTTCATTTTTTGTCGCGGATCTCTGTGCTTGCAACCTTCAGGCGGAGCTAATGCTCTCCTCCCAAGTTGTTGCAAGCTAAGTTTGTGTAAGATATGTTCGTATCTGATTTGAGTAATAACTATTTCGCTTAACTTTTCCGGTGTGTAAATTATTCGTATCACTATTCACAGCTGATGTCAATGACCTATTAATCGAACGCTACAAAGTCCCTGCTATTGCGTAAAGATCCTTGGGGGTCCGTGGTCGCTTTGCTTGTTGGACTCGAAATTCTAGCTATGTAGGTTTGAGCTGCCATTGTTCGCGTTTCCGAAGAGGAAGGCCGTACGGCCAGAAAAGTTTTCATTTTGTTCCTCGTGACAGTTTCTCGATTTTGGAACGTGACAGTACTCAACGCATTTCTGTTTATATAACTCTCGCTCTCAACCATGGAAAATGCCTATTTTTTCAAATGACGTCTTCAAAAAAATTAGCCGCTCAGAAATTGTTACGTTTCACCTTTTTAAGTTTGATGGAATGATTAGGTTTATCTATGCCTTTATAATGAAATGTTCGAGCGTCTCTTTGAGTTGCATTTAAGAATGAAACGATAGTACTATGTAGTCATAATTTGATGATAACTCGTAAAATGACAGAACTAGTAAGCTTAAAAGTGTGTACTATTCAGTACCCTTTTTTGAAAGTGATCATCATCAAAAATTGTGGGAGTTTTTCAGCTACTGCTTTTCTCGGAAGCATCAAAGAAAGAGGATAATGATATCCACTAAATTCTTTGTTTTGGTCGCATAAACGTGGTCTTATTAGACAGGAAATATTTTTTATCAAAGGTTATCGTGTGAAGCCACAGTCGGTTGTCCGCAAGCACGTTTGTACAGCGTGATCTAGCAGAGCCAATAGAGAAGCACGTTTTGAGAAGAGAAAATTATTACGAATTCTTCAACGTGTCTTCTGTTTGAGGCGTCATTGCTATACTTTTATCTAGTTTATGTACTATGATCGAGTTATCAGGTAAAAAACGAAACAGCGTAAGAATAATTGCATACTCGAGAGTGACGCATGCACATTCAGACTGATATCGCATCAAATCCGCTCATTTTAGGCGAGGTGAGCTGGAAACGATCATGCGCACGTGGACATGTCACGTTGGCAGTCGGCATTGAAGGGCTTGTTCTTCGGTCATATAATCTGATCTATTTTACGTCGAGAAAAAGCTCTGCCCCCAGCCAGGAATGACGTTAACTGAGCTGAAACTCCGGTTTCATATGCTAGTGGTCCGACACGTGATAGATGATTAACGTGATACGTAAAGTAACTCGCAACGTGCTTTTCAAAGAGCAATCATTTGGGAATTTTTATTGCAGCTCACTTCCTTCGAAAATTTACTTGCTTCAAGACTGAGAATACCAAATATCAAGTGAATTAGATAACTTCGTTCAATAATGTGTTCCTTATCAGGTTGGAATATTCATCGCTACGGCACCAGATGTGAGGGACTGTTTAGATGGTTTTCATGCAAATGCGGCGCAGTATCGAATTTTGGAATTGATATTTTTCCCATCGAAATTATGTTCTTTTAGGAATCATTTCAATATGATATTTGGTATCCACTGCCACATGCCTCTATTGAGACTATATCTATATGATTATATAATTCCTTTATTAAATAAATGGCTGAATGATTCACTTCGGTCAACGTGAGCAAACAATTATTTTCGGTAAGCGTGTGTCGGGGGCATCAATAAAACCGTATTTTCAAGGCTATCATTTATACATGCATATTCAGTATTGTCAGTATCTTATACAGATTTCGTATCATCTTTTACACTTTACTCTCTCATTCTTCAAAACTTACTAAGGAAATTAAAACATGAAAGAGCACCTATTTCACTATTGAATGCTGACAACTATATATCACAAAGCCGTTGATAGAAAAGCTGGTGAGACGTGATTGTAATAATGAGGACTTATTTACGAGTCCCTCTGGGCGTTGGTGATGCTTAAAGCGGAATGAATTGAAGTTATATAGATTATCTAGGCAAGATGGATCTTCTGATCTCCTACCATAATTCATGACACATGTTCACTTTGTAGTAAATTAGAAAAAACGCGGGTTCATCGTCTAAGCCGACGAACTCTATGAAAGGAGTACGAATATTTGTAATTTTGCTAAGTCAACCTCCCTCATTAAAGTCCCTGAGTAATTTGCCGGCTAGGCCTTTTCTAACCCTTAAAGTGTGTCGTTATAAACAAACACGCTATGAAAATGGTTAACAGTGAATTGGTGTAAAAACCCATAATCTTGACCAATCATTATGAAATTGGATCACGAAAACGTAGGAATATATCCTACGAAAGGGAAAAGGGCAGCTGATAACCCTCTTGACGTGGAGCTTCCTCAGCGGAGCCCGTCATGACAGCGTGGGATAAGACGAGGCATGCAAACGGCGTGAGCTGCGACGGTTATTCGTGTTATTATTTTATTCGTAATACATTGTCCAGGGATCGTAGAGTTGCTCAAATGTTGTATTTATCCACGAGAGCACATCTCTCATGAGATGACGATTTTTTGTTCCTTTCGAGGCATGGTAAGAACATGTCACTGGCCAGACGCGCTCCTCTCTTGTAGCATCGCATTTATCGGATGCGATATAGGAAGTTGTGTGAAACAACATCAAAACAATATTATTTCGTGTGTAACTTTGCCTTCTCCCTCTGATCTCAAAAGTAGATCCAGTTGATTATGTGCGAGTTGTCTGAAATAATACTGTTCAAACATCGTTGAGTCTGTTTTAAATGAAATTGTTCAAGTATAATTTCAGGTCATTCAAACTTCCAATGAATGCAAATGCGCATAGACGAGTCATATAATGATAAGAAGCGCGACAGTGGCGATGAATACTTGAACACAAAGCCCTGAACAGGAGACAGACGTCGTCGACAAAACATGTGCCAGAAGAAGTTTCCTTGCTGAAAGTTTCCTCGATCATGGATGGCTTAGTGAAGAAACTTGGATCAAATGTTCACTCAGTTGTCGAATTCGTATATTTCACTTTAATTTCAGATGGAAAATACTTATGTACGAATTAAATAAACACGCCGGTCATCACACCCAAAATGAGAAGTGTAATGAATTATAAACGACATGTCCTCAAATAGCCCTCTCGCTCTGCAGTTTCATCAAATTTTTTAGGAAGGGGCATAAAGCTTTAAAAACTTGTCGGCAGTAAGTATATTGCCGCGTGCATAAAAACCAATTGGGACGCACAGGACACAACTCCAGCTCCTGTGGTGTCACAAGATTGTGTCCTAGGTGAGACAGGCGACCGCGTCACTGCTCGCTGGAGATACTTAGGGCTCAAAATCGAAGACTGAAGAATATCGAAGAATCACAAGCATCTTGAAGACTAGAATTTTAATAAATCAATGACAACTTGGAGAGAAGAATGCGCAAAATTTCGGGTAACTGGAAGAGAATAATTACAAAGAATTGCCTACAACTTCAGGGACTGAGAAGAGCCGGGCCTTTTTCCATTGCTACTATGTATACTAACACGAAGTTTGCATCTATTAAAACCAAAATTTTGAAAATTACGTCTTCTGATGAAAATTATATAGAATGTCAGGGCTATTTGAGGATATATTTCGTTTTAGTTCATTACCCTCTCAAATCATTCGTAATATTTATTTCATTTCAGATAACCCATCCAGAGTAAGTTGTTAACCAAAGGAATTGAAAAACACTCAATCATAGTGGCTTTAACTGCAAAACGTAGCGATTTAGGAAACCTTAACTTCTTACATGTAGCAAGATCATTTGTTACTATAGTTTCGGTTGGAGGTAGAGGAAAGCGATGTCAATGTCTCCTGAGGGATGAGGCATGTGATTTCAGAGAGAAAAAGTATTCTCAATGCTCTCGTACCATCAGAACACAAAGCTTTAGATTTATATTCAAAATATTATCGATGTGGACCCCAAAAGATCGATGAAGACCATTGCCAAACTCAAGGTAACACAGTGAACTGCGTTACATCAGGATATTCAATACAAGTCATATGTAATGAGTAAAGATCAATTCGTATCAGCATAGACACAGGCAACCGTCTCATGCATTCAAAACTGTTACTGAACGAAGTTTAAAATTCTCACGACATGACTGCTTTATTTTTTCTCTTGCGAAATCAATTCGACCAGGTTCAGAAAATTAAAAGACGGAATGACTGGTGACAATATGCAGATCCTACAGAAGTACCCAGGGTGACGCACACCAAATTTCCAGCAAATGCGGTGGTTTCAAGAGTTGTAAACAGTGAAGGTTATGTCTGACTACCTAACATTTTCCCACAGGATATTGGGGTTTGTGCTGCCGGAGACATTGATGATTTAAAAACGCCTCTTAAGCCCTGGAAAGATAAAGTGCCTATTGAAAGTCCATACGTTATTTAGCAAAACTTCACAGCTTCTTACAAAGCCACAGTTACCCAAAACTGGTCATCAGAGAATTTTTACGATCATGTGACTTCCAACATGTGGCCACCAAATTTTCCTGATTTAAATCCTCCAGACCGTTACGGGTCGAGCGTCGTTGAAAGGAAGACTAATCGACAGCCTTCACTGACGGTCGCTTTTGTCCAGGCGATATCTGGAATGAATTAGAACCCTTTAATTTCAACTGGTTAACGGTTTCGGAACCGAATGGAAACAGTCAATGAAGCTAAAAGAGATTTCATAGGTAATTTGACTGAGGAATATCATCAGAGATATTTGTATAAATTGGATTAAAACACAAAAATTTTCATAGCTTAAATAGTGCCGTTTATCTAACAAATTAAAAAAGTCTTCAAATAGCTCTCGAACCCTGTATATAACGTGATCTAAGAATTGTGTTTATTCTTTGTCGTATTAAGATTTCCAGTTCTTGCTAAAGATTCAACTTCGTTAAAATTTACGCGTTCAATGTTTTTTCTTAAGCCCTAAGGCACAATTGGGGAGGAAAAGGTCTCGAAATTTATAACGCTCAATAATCGAATTCAGATTACAGTATTTGTTAAAATTACGTTCACTACAGTATGCCTATTTCGTATAGAAGATCATATTCCAAGTTTCTGCGCAACAAAGGGGCTCATTAGGATTCGTGTGACGGGTTTATAGGTAGACAAATGAAAAGTCACTTCTCCCCAACGTATCAAACCATAAAGGAATTTCCTCGCATACCAGTGAATCTTTATCATCTTCTCATTTCAGCGGTTTTAGAAGCCGTCTATTAGGATGGAATAACCCTTACTGGTTTTTTAATTATTTCACTCAGCTCACCTGTTTTTTACGCGCGTTAGCAAGCATTTGTACTCATAAACATAAATTATTCATAGATTGATCAAATACTGAATTAACTTCATTGCTCACTGAAAGTTTGTAATGCTGACATTTGAAAGCTTAGTTACGAATGAAAATTTTCTTGAAACAGAAAGAATTTATTGGCCTTTGTTACAGGACTTATTTATTCCTTGGCTTCATTCATCAAAATTATAAATTAAAATTTCATTTTTATTAATCTTCATCACAATATTATGCTCATTCAGTACCCACAGGAATAAATGTAGAGCAAACATTTTTGCCAAAAGAAGCTCTTTTGAAGAGAGTTCTTGCAATGGAAAACTAGAATCTTTACAAAAGTTGGCCATTGGCGCGATATTACTTAAAAAATTATTCCTTCAGTAACGGAGTGTCAACTGCCTTACAGAGATACTTTTATTACAAATTGACTTCGAACCTAAATATTATTATCAATTATTTTTTGCAAGAACGCGAACGTTAACTAGAAAATGCAGAGACGATTTCATTCAGTAGGAAAACGGAACAAAAGGTGATCTGTTTTTTGGACTTGATACATGGTGATATATAACCCCCTCATTCATATAACAGATTGCCATATGCGCTTCAACTAATTTATTTACGAGTTTTAACCAACCCTGTAGCTAAAAATTTTTGCAGATCATCGTTGTCTTTTCCGGACTTTTTCCATACTGATGCGACATGTTTCGTGGGCTTTCCGGACGAGCTAGGTCACGCTTCTTGGGGAAAATCTCAGTTTTTCTTTTTTGCGCACTTTTCAAGGAGTTTACCGGCATGGAACAATAGTCTCCACTCATGGAGGGATTTTTTTCACTCAAAAGCGTTGCTAACTAAATACAAAATTAAAGTTTCCAATGATTTATAGAGCTTTTTTAATTTTCATCAAGATGGAAGTCTGAAAGCTATAATTCAAGTATACAGGATTTTAACCCAGAAAAATTAGTTCGCATACGATTAAATTAACTAAAGCTGTACAAAGGCAGAACGTGGGTTATGGCTTAGTTGAAAATATGAATGGAAGCTCGTGAAATAAGTATGTACATGAGGAAATTTATAAAAAACGTGAAATGGGAGGTAGTGTAGACTTGAGGTTTGTATTAAATGCTATAAATTCAGTGCTTTGTAGCACAGTAGCTCGAAATGTTAAAACCGTAAATTATATTCTTATGGTTCGCAATGCATCAAAATAAATGAAAATGGGGAAGAAATTAAGGTGCATAAAATATTGGAATGTGATTCAAATTATTAGAGGAGAAATTCAAACAAAAAATGTAAGAAGCTTGTTGCAAATTCCTAATGTAGCGTCAAAGTATAACTCCTGGGATAAAGCGTGTGAATAAAAGATGTCAACTTTCTTACGTCCAAATAGAGGAGATGCTCCTATGAGAGTGATTTTAATTTTTCAGGCAGGCTAACGCAAATGAAGAGCAAGTTTGGCTAGATCAAATTGTATTTATATTCTTCTTCGAATCCTACAAATAGTAGGTACGCTGTACTTTAAGATGCTTTATTGAGTCATGTTAACCTAATAGTTAGGCCCATACATTTTCTGTACTTGCAACTGACTTTGAAACTGAGTTTTATTGTTGAATTAGCGAGCTTGACAAAGATATGTTAGCTGAGTTGCAAGATATTAGCTGATACATTAGGCGTGCAACGTGTTTACTCAAGGATTTGCGCACGTGACCAGGTATTACGTATAAGTTTTGAACAATCAGTGCATTGCACACAATCGATACAAACATACTGCAGCTCCTACAATCTATAACTGTTAATAAGAATTTATTAGAATTTATGTTTATTTGAGAAGTTACAAAAGCCAATAACTGCCAGGTTTTGAGAAAATAAAATACGGAAAACATTGTAGGAGTGCTGAATCATAATAAGATTCGCCGAATACCATTTTATCATTTTATGAAAAGAGAGAAAGATCTACAGTTTATTTTCAAAACATGGATTAAAAAGTACAACACATTGGATTTTAAATTTCTCAATTTAAAGGTTTTTAAACATAATTAGGAAAACACAACAATGAGTATTCTAATATTTGTGCACAGGTTGAGAAAACTGACAGCAAAACTTTAAAATGCATTCTTTTAGTTTGCTTTCATTTTGAAAAAATTTGAAAAAACCTAAACACTCTACCACCAGATAAAAAGGAAAACGTTGAGACGTTGATACAGTTATACTTTTAACGATAGCATTCACATTGATGTACAAGTGTGTAGGATTAGACAGTAATGAAAAGGTTGTTGAACGTATGAAGAGTGAAAACAAATCATAGTTCTCATTAAACAAAAAGTTTACTGTCCAGTAATTTGATCCTAGAACATAACATGCATTAATCGCAGTGAACCTGCTCACCAAATGACTAATTTGAAAATATCATATATAAGGTATGGGAGCACAGATGATTCTCTCCTAGGCACTGTTGCACTATGAGGAAAAATAAAAAGTTAACATAATTCAATAATGCCTTCTATTGTGCGATCACTGTTATAAACAAAGAAGTCTTTGAATGACACTCAAATTATAAATATCTTTCTTGATTTAGAATACCTTCGAATGGGTTCAGATTCCAGCTATTGATGTAGGAAGTCTCTTCATTTTCGTGAATGAGCAATTAGACTGCTGCCATTTTTTATAATGATTGAGTTTGCGTATGAAAACATTCAAACTAATATTACTGAGCTGCTTCAGCTACACATTCGATTGTAACTTTCAGCGCTGAAACTAGCGAGATGAACTGTGTAGAAGACCTAAGTTGTTGTCAGCAAAAGGAAGAGAGAAATTAACTTTGTAAAGATTGTATAAAAGTTAGTTTGATCTATAGTAACTGCAGTAAAGTTTTGTGAGAAAGACAGCTAAAATATTATTTCAAAAAATGTAGCAAAATGTTCAGAATAACTATAGTGACACAATTTCAGGGGAGTTGCTGAATCATCTACTGATTCATACTCGTATCAATTGTATTTATTTCTATTCTTCGTTGCTAAGTTTGTCGATGAGACAAGAACTGGAGGTCGAATTAAGCGGTCTTTCTCGATTGGTAGAAATGAAACATGAGCTCAAGACACAAACCTTCAGATTTTTTTGGACCCTGTAAGTGCTGTATTCTGCGTGGGAGTAATTATCCAAAATAACGTTGGCCAAAGTTCTCATCATCTGTTCTGAAATATTTTCACGGAAGACTCATGTCTTTTTAGGAGTTGCATAATCTTGAAACAAACTAAACCTCTGCACATCTAGACTCGTACGGGAGCAATTTAGCAACAGTAGTTAGAAATCTCCAAGTAGTTACGAATCTCTTTTGCAACAAATTATTATAATTATAATTAATGTACCCTAAGAAACATCTCTTTTAGAAGAAAATGTTCTTTCGAATTTCCTCTTACAATAATATTACTTCAAAAACTACAACACAGACGACCAACCAACATGGCACCTCTGTCCGTCAAGACAGAAAATTAATACTAAACGGAAAACCAAAAAGCATGAAGTATACAGCGGGATGATCGGATGCTGGGCAGGTGCCGAAAGGATCGTAATGAGAGAGACCTAATTAAGGTGGAAATACCAGATGTGTCTTTACAACTGTTCTGGGTTGAACATCTGGAAGGATATAAGCAGACTAATATATGTATTTTAAAAATGTGACAAAGTATACTGGTAATTCAGTGATAGGTTCGTGAAGCGATACTTCAACTTTGTACGTTTTGACTACCGTCTAGCCTAGTCTTTTCCACGATCGTTCAGTTCTTACGACTCGTTATTGCGTTCCTTCATGGGTTCTTCTGATCGTTAGGAACTCAGGGGCTCAGATAATTGTGTGTGAAGTTTTTCATATCGACTCTTCAGAGCGTACAACTAGAAATGCAGCTGTAACACATCAGAGCACTGTAATTCTGCAACGTTAAAAACAAAGTTTCCAAGTCACATTCAAAAGTTTTAGAGGAATAGTAATACGAAAGATGAACCTTTTTGTAATCAGTATTGACGTAAGAATTCCTGCAGACCGCACTTGGCTGCAGAACCGCCGTTATGGCGAAGCGGCACCGCCCTCAGAGGCCGGATACGGGCTCGGCACGGAGCTTCCGGCGCCGGAAGTTGGGACATCATCAGGCTAGGGGAGTGTGCCACCATTTGACAGCGTGTCGAGCTTTACGAAACTGCCGCACTTCATTTCTAAAATTACTGATTCGCACGCTTAGTTCATTAAGTTATAGTTGTAAAGTAGTTCCAAAAGTTTGGGCCTAAATTCAAATTTTTCATGCATTCACGCATAAAAACAGAAGATCAAGTCTACAGTATATCTCTATACTCTTCAGATTTTTTTCATAACTCGTGGTCTACCTGGACCTGTCTTTCGAGTGCAAAACTTTCAAAAATTTTCAGTTCGGCGGAATATTTCCTGAGAGCAAACAAGTGTTTTAAATTTTTCTCATTACCTAAAAAAAATATGGTGGAATGAATATTCTAAGGGCTTGGTGGATTTTCAGTATTTCAGCAAACTGAGTTTTTGGTCCGTTGACTCACAGTCTTACTTACAACTTACAACTGACACGTCATTGGTGACGTGTTATTTGTGCTGAGTGATCATACATGTAATCTTGTGGCACTCGCGCTTTTCATACGAACTAACGATGTTTAATGCTACGAATAGAGCTCGATTTTATTTCTCGAATACTAAGATAATATCAGAATGTACTCGATGGTGTTCCTTATAACACATAGCAGAGTGGTTGAGAACGCGCCCTTCTGAGAAGGTGTCGGCAGTTCGAATCCCGGCGCAGGGCGGTGATTTCTCTCTTTTGGAAAAAGAGAGAACTCAGGCACAATTCCCCACTCTATCCAGGTGTCTGAAATGGGTACCGGCTTCACCGGAGATAACCGTAATTGCGTCCTGATGTTAGCTATAAGGCATTTGAAAAACCAATATACAAGATGGTATTTATCAGGTTGGAGTGATTGGAATAAATTAAGCATTCTTTCGTATGGTCCTGGAATTACAGTGAGTTGCTTTCTTGTTTAACTATAACATCCACAAACGAAAAGAAACCCTGGCGTAACACAGGGGTTATTTTTAAGCTAGAACGATAAAAAATACAGAGCATACGACAATATGATGAATTACGAAGAGTAGAGTCTCATCGTAGCGGGAATTATTGATTGAAGAATACCTAAATCAGCGATTGAAACAAGAAGTTACTCTTCATAGCGTCAATAAAGTAATTTTAGATGGGTGTGCGGATGTGATTTTCTATGTGCTCAATGCAGTCACTGAATTGGTGAAAAATATTTTACCGAACGATGAATGGGAAAATCCGAATCAGGAAAATGCTGCAAATAACTAATATACTACATAATTTAATAAATATATAATGAATTATTTTTAAGTTTTAATAGGAACTTTTCCAGTGGTTAATACTATTTTATTAGCATCAGGAAAATGTCATCTTCCAAATCTCCAGAGCATTCATTCTTTTACGTATACAATGCCGATGCATGAATATTCCATGTTATTGAGTTTGGTGAGACGTGAAAAATAAATAAAAAATACACACATAGAGCTTTTGGGATAATATTTAAGCACAGTATTTTAGTTGTTTAAACAGGCTCCAATAAGGAACGTAAATTGTTATATTCTGTAAATTGTAATTAATTCTTATATTAAAGACGATGACTTCTGTCAGTATTAAACAATAACGTCGTTTATTTAGTGGCAGTGAATGTTTTCACGGAAGAGAAACTAACTCGATGCAGATCATACAGAAAATAAGCGCAACCATAAATTTTATAAATGTTTTGAAAATATTTTTAAGGAGATATCGTAGATTGGGACCACTTCATTAGACTTTCAAGTTATACAAAATAAAGCTTGTTTCATAAATTTCACAGATACGGAAAACAGGCTCACAGAACTATGCAATGAGAAGCAGGTCAGAAAATGACAAAAATATCATTAATATTGACTTACAAAGTTACTTCTATACAAACATATATGAACAATAATTCATGTTTCAGAGATCAAATTACATCATTTTTATGTAAGATGTCTGATTATTCTTGCGTCAAGCGTACGTAGGAAAATACAAACAAAATAAAAATTGTGAATAAAAATTACAATCATCAAATAAAGAGAAGGAAAATATCAGTTGCATCAACTAACAGGGTTCGTATATTATGTACATTTGACGCTTCGTAATATGATACCAATTACTCTCGACTGTCGAACAAACTCACGAATGTTTAGCTAGGTGAATTAACTTTTTTACAGAGCATAACAAGAGTTTCATAAAATACGAACATCTGACTGGGATTCGATAAAATTTCATTGGGTTCAACGAGAACTTTATCACTTCGGCTGAAATATCCGATTTGTTAAAATTTTTGACGCGTTTGGTTTTCGCGATTATAAAATACTGTGTTATAGGTCCAGCCACTAAGCGTAGTTATTACTATGTTGCTCAGTGGAAATTGGGAAGAGGCGGTGGGGTGCAGGATTTATTAGCACGGTAAGAATAAAATTGAAAAAATAAGTAAACAAGTCCGATAAGTGAGCCTGGAAAACAAAAATGAAATAGAAAGTTACACACGATCAATATAAAGTTTTCGAGGAGAAATATAGAGTAATTTATTCCATTTACGCACAGAAACCCTAGTTATAGGCAATAGAACTCTGTATTGAGTTACCCTTGGGTAACACTGTTCTGTAGCATCGGTAGCAGCGATAATAGGAGCTAGGCAGAGAGAAAAACATTTCACTTTCACCAAAGCTACTGTGAGTCAATAGAGCTCGACAAATATTCATTATCGAAAAATAGGCTGCAATTTATAAAAACTGAAACTTACACAATGGAGAATCTGAAATAATCTTTGCGTGTTCGGGCTTTCAGGTCTTTAAGAATTACTAGACTAACGAACTCTAAGATTTACTAATATGAAACATGAATAACAGTTACCCTTACAATAACACTTTCCTTAAGCCTTATACAAATTATTACAAGGTCACAGCGGTCCCGAGGGACCGCCCGAGAAGCCCCCGCACACCTGCACACCGATGCAATCCACAACAGACTAATAGGGTGCGGCGGCAGGCCAACACACGTAAACGCAGAGGCGGCTACTCTGTTTGCATAAACAGATACCAAAAAAACAACCAAAATTAATATTTCGAAGAAAATAGCACAAACAATATTACATATAAGAAATAATACGAAATAAGTTGAATCATAAAGTTATAAGAACGAAGGCATAATTAAAGTTCTTATCACTATGTGCACCGCAGGGCCCTTCAAGAGGCAGGCTGGAAAAATCGGCTCTATTACAACTGAAGTATGCCGTTGAGACGTTATAAGACTTTGAAACTTTGATACATTGCGACGTGTATGCACAACACTTGACATAAACGTGCGAGAAATGAAGAAATCATTTTTTGAAAAAGGCAAGAAAATTAACCACCGATTGCTATGTTTGTAATGTTTGATGAGAATAATGTAAAAAATCTAACTATTTTGCAACACTTAACAGATACAATTTCAAGTGCAGATTAAAACCTTAGTAACGAAAGAGACTAAAATGAGCAATGGGGATCTTTTCATAAAATGTCAAGTTGTTATTTTAAAAGTAAATTCAGAATACCAAAAGAACCATCGTAGGCATTCATGTGAGAAAACATGCTTCAATTGTGGTTCCAGCTTTTGCCGTAACAATTTGGTATGGTAAAATTTTTTGATTTTCACACAAACCTCAGTATTAACTCGAGTACTTATTTGAAATACATTAGTCTCATTATACATTCCAATAAATGAATTGGATAATGTAGTTCCCTTCCTTACTGCCCGATTTTTATGGATTGTTATCGGTAAATATTAAGGTTCTAAGAGGAGAAGAATTGAAAAGTAAACTCCTCCTTGTCATTCTGTAGAAAAAATCGTAACATGTTCATTTCAGAGATTGTGATTTTGAATCGTTCTCATCCTTATTTGACTTGAATCTTTCTCAATCAATTACACTAAAGAATAAAGTTGTTCGTAAAGTTCTTTTGAATACTATAAGTGGCCATAAGCTGCTCAAACACCTTATATATAAATGATGTTGAGTTATCCTCCGAGAGACGGTTTTGGTCTAACCGCTGTCTCACAAGTCGCCTAGGTTGGTGCGAGCAGGTGTAAATCTCCTGATATGATAAAACAGCGCACATGTCACCCTATTTCCTCGCTCATGGAACGTCATGAGAACTCTAATCGTAAAACTATTATTCTTCTCTATTTAATATTTGTTAGTATCAATTCACTTCATATCGAATCTGGACATGCCAGTATTTTCTACTCGCATACATCAGTTATTTTTTCTATGATTCTTAGATTTCTAAAATTGATTGTGTGAAAAGACATGTTTTTGTACTGTAATTCGTATCATATGATGGTCGTAAAGTGAAAGTTGAAAATTTCAAATGCAATTATTCTGTATTCAACGCTTTTTGTGTTTATTATGTTTGAAATTAATTCTGTTCTGCCACCGAATAATTGCGTTTCTCTAATGGTTTCAAGTAAAATAAACATGAGCAATCTTTTTGTCCATTTACTCGCCTTATAATTTTCAAAAGGAAATTGCTGAATGTGCAGAACACATCGTATTNTACATTTTTTAATTAACAATCTCAATAAGAATCACAATTATTTAATAGATTTTTGAGCACGTTTCCCTCAGTTGGAAATCTAGAAAAATAGGACAGATTCCACTCTTAATATAATGGTTAGTTCTACGTTCCAAAGGACCTTACATGTTGAATTGGAAATATTATATCGCCTCGTCATAGAGAAAATTTTCCTTACCGAGTTATTTTCGTATCAATAAAGTGAGTTTATCACATGTATGTAGAACTAAGCCAATAGAAATGAGTGTATTTTTTCCATTATTCCGTGGTTTGATAAATATAATTATAAATATTATTCAGTGAACATTCTGCTACACAAGAATGAAATGAAAGTACATTGAAAATTTTTGTTATTGAGAATAACAGAGACTTTGCACGGAAAAATAGACAATTTCAGTTTTACCTCCTGAAATTCAATAATGATTTTAAAATCTACAGCTTCCATCAGGTATAATACAATGGAGAATCCCATGGGTGAAACCGAACGAGTCCGATGGCACAAACAATATATGAACGCCACTGAAGTGCCCACTTATCCTTATCATTAAATACGTCAGAAAATTTGAGCCAAAATTTCAGAGTCAATTTGTGTTCAATTTTTATTAAATTACTTTTTACAGAAGACTGATCAAGTTTTTTAAAACAATGATTTTTCATAGTTGCGGTTGCCTACAATTCCCATTCAGTACGAACACCGGGAACGCTACGAGAAATGATGCGTCTGGCCCACGTATCGCCTCATTAAGCCACGAAATAACCGATACTGGATATATATATATACAGGGACACACAGGTACAAATATCCTAGTCAAACGGCAAACATCAGTACAACATGTTCTACAATCCTTCAAATGATTTCTCATGTCATGAAAATGTAAAACGAAGACCGCCAGCATCCCAGCTCTCGCTCATCGAATGAAGTTCAACATAGCTTACTCTAGACGTTAGTTAAACACCTCCCTTTACTCTCTACGCGCAAACGCCTCCCTCCCCCTACACTATTCTGTCCGTCTTCTATGAAGATTACCACGTTTTCGAGTAGCCACTTCGCTACGAATAATTTGTTTCTATGTCTTAATACTTCTAATCATGTAGAATTTTATTCGCTTTCTAGAGATTAGATTCAGGATTTAGTTCCTCACTAATTAGTGAGAATTATTGTCGATATTTCTACCAGTTAACTTTCAATTTTCACATTACCCGTTCCAATCAGAATACGTTTGTTCCCATTCACGTAGAATTGACGCTTACCATCAAACAGTCAGAGAGGAGGCGCGGAAGGGAAAACATTGAGAAGCTCTCGTACAAAAGAAAATCTCCTCGTGGCAATAACTTCATACCTTGTGCTGTTTCTTCGACATAGATGTCCGTTTTTGGCTCGAAAATTGCGTGTATACTATTGTACTCCATTTGCTCCAAAAATTGTATCGAAAGATGGAAAAACCACCCCGCATCCAATTAAAGCAAATTAACATCTATCATGATTAACTTGCCTCTCGCCATTTTCATATCACCGATGATCGAATGGATTCGTAAGAGACGTCATTCTTACAATTAATATGATGTTAAGTTATGCTTTCTTCTTTTTTTCTTCATTTCTTTATTTCTATTTTCGTGATATACCGCGTACTCGCCAATTTCAATAGTGAATTAAGTGCTCTTCATGTTTTTAATCCCCTTCGTAAGTTAGGAAGAGAGAGAGAGAGAGAAAAAAAAGTGATGAACATAAACTGAAAAGAGAAACGATAAGTATGGAATATTAATGACGAAACTGAACACCTGTGAACAAATGATTAACTTGAAAATACAGCTATATTCCTCTACTCGATGCGTTTTCCAAAAGAATTACCTGATCCTAATTACCAAAAATGATTCATTCAATGATATCACTCATTACATGAATAATAAAATTATGTGAACGCAATTCACCTCATTTGAGACTGTCGGCGGCGTACACCAGAGGTCTCATTGAAAAGTCTCATTGAAATGATTGATAAAAAACGTAATTCGGGTCCCATATAAAAGGACACATAACATCTGATATTGCAACGATGAAATCACAACATCACTAGACAATCCTAACAACGGTTGCCGCATTAGTGGGATAAAAAGACATTAAAAAAGGAACCTTGATACATCAAAAATTCACAAAAACTATAAAAGCGCTAAAATTTTTGGGGAAAATAGGGTAATCAGCTTCGGAATTTGAAGTTCTGTGTACCGAAAACATGGGTATTTATTTCTGAAGAACTAAAAGTTGTTAGCGAACAGATAAGAAAAAAGAAATCAAATAGTTAAGTTATACTCAAAGTGTAACTTCAAATTTTAATAAACAAATGAAACACCTGGGATTCAATAAGTAAAAGTACATTATACACCTGCAATCCAATAATATTTTTCAAACATCCAGTCTTTCGATGAACTATCATAGCAGCCTCTCAACTTATTTAGCCCACTATGCTGATATTGTTGACTGTTTTAAATTATATTCATTTCTGTTTTTTACATTAACGATGTATTTGCTTGTGTCAACACATTTTTCAAAATTTTCAAAATCCTCGGAGCTAGGAAAATTTAAGTGAAGATCATTGGATTTAGAAAGAAGTCATAACCTGAAAGTTAAATGATGCGTTTAAACTCATTTTAAAGCAATGTCACCTGAACAAATAGAGAAAAAGTGTCACAAAACACTTAAAAGAGAATTTTCAGTAAATAAAGCGGAAAAATTAAAAACCTATGTTACAATTTTTCTTTAATTTCTTCTTACACTCTTAAAACAATCTAAAATGGCCTCTGTTGATTCTTTGCAAGATATCTACATAGCTTTGTTCAGAACAGACCTAACCTTGAAATAAAATATCAGTGATTTCACCAGATTTCTGTTCCGAAACTTCCGTTTTCGACTCGTTATGAAGGAAAGTTCTCCAGCATGAAATACTAGCATTATCGTATATAAAAACCGCGCACATTAACTAATAATTAGGCGAGTGAGAAATAAGAGCACAGTGAATTAACATCCTTATCTGTAGAAGTGTGTAATGGTAAAAAAGGGGATTTAAATGAACCAGAAAGAAGAGACGAAGGGAGGGATTCAGACGCTCACGATACGAGTTTGGTACTGAAGACTGGTAACAAAGCCAAAGACTTGGAATGGCGGCACACTCACTAATTTTGAGTTTCTAGCTCTCATGATCTTGATCTTCATATAAGACCGTTTTTTCTTCGAAATAAGCTGTAAGACATGAACATAACCAGTTGTTCCATTTAGTACGATCAATGAGTAGCACAGACTTAACACGAATGCGTGACTCCATTTGAGACGAATCCGCAGCTGTAACGCAGAGTGCAGGTTTCAACACAATTTGATAAGATCACATTGTTAAAAATTAATGAAATCATGCTATCATACTCAAATCTTTGTGTTTTAAATGAGTGCATTCACTTTATCTTATCTCTTGCACACTGTTCCTTCCTGTACGTGAGCAGAGCCTAGGCGAGTGTTTCCTGAGATCCACGTATTTATTAGTTTTTCCACCATGCATGGTAGAATGCTGCTACTGCAGGCTTTCGCCCTCTGACTTACCTGATCCTGAAAGCGAACGTACAGGAAGAGATTTGTTTCGCTTCCGGCTTCCTTCTGAAAAAACTATTCCAAAAACCCGGCGAAGAGACCAGCAGTT
>JACJUY010008489.1:6786-22096 GCA_014220935.1 Platorchestia sp. MABIK | reverse complement strand
TACAATGGCTGTACAATTCCTGTACAATGGCTGTACAATTCCTGTACAATGGCTGTACTATCATTCAGAAGAGACAATGAACTACACCTTCACGTTCAGCAAGATTGTCAGTGTTTGAATTTGTTGCTGTTGAATTTGTAAATTTCCAGCATTTGAAACGGGAGAATAACGCTTGATTCATGGTGAGGAATTTTTTAACGCTGTTTTTCCAGAGTTGCTTGAGCTATACATAGTTTCCAAAGAAGAAATGCGAATGAGGCATTATAACATAATTTCATTTACATGAAGTGTGTGGATGAACCGAACAGCATTGCAATAATGTGAGATTAAATGACGACGTGAAAAAAAAAAAAAAAATTACGCAAAAAATTTAATATCAATGAACAAGTATAAGCTCTGTGTTAAAAAGTTAAGGTTACCATATGAACCCACTCAAATGTGATAGAATCAACCATTGCCATTTTTGTGGTGTAAAAAATAACTCTGGCGTCATTTAAAAATGCAATTACAAATTCTACCCCAATCTTAGAATTCAGAAATTCTCAAATTTTCAATTATTAAAAATTGTACTCCACTATGTTGGATCTACACTTGTCTCATTTCCTAAGTTAACACATACATTCAGCGTGAAACACATACATTGAAGAGTGATTACTGATTTAACACATACACACATGCATCGTGAATCTCATACATTCACATGAATTTCATAAATTCACCTCTGAGTACTACGTCCTAATCACGTTTTCTGTACACCAGCGTACGTTCGAAACACGCTCACCCTATCCGTTTTTCAATTACTTTGTTATTTACATCGATACTATTTTTTTCAATACTCTTAAGCGTGTGACCAATGACAATCATTGAAACTGAATTCACGTGCGGAGATATTTTACTCTGCCGTTCACCTCAAATTTATTTCCTTTCTTCGCCTCGTGAGAATTGCCGCAAAAAAAATTTCCGCCAATGAAGAAGAAAAACCAAAATGGTTCCTTTCAAATACGCTCCGTTAAAATTCGTACTCATGGTCATAGAATAGATGAGACAAGAATATTTAAACTCCCATAAAAAATTCATTTTCCAGCGCAGCCCAAGTCTAAAAATCTGTTATTTCTCCGTACAGGTTGGCATTTAGCGAGATCTCTCACCACAGCTCCACAGAACACGATCTTGTTTCACTGAATAATTAAATAGTTAACTTTTCGCTGAGCACACCTGACACAGCCCATTTTCAGCAGCCTCTTTAGGGCGAAGGGCTGCTCACCCTCCAGCCCAGACTGGGCAACTAAAGCCCCAATCAACAGGTGAGTCTCCTGCTCACCTCAGCCGTAGCGCGCAGACACCATCCAACCGCAGCCGCGTCTGTTCGTATACCTCACTCACTCAAAAATAATAATAAAAGACACACGGAAAAGTAAAAAAACGTCATGCCACCGGAAAAAGTCCCTTGGATTCGAGGTGTTTGTGTTGTGTGCGTTCCCAAACAGCACTTGCTCTCCAGAGAAAAAAATAAAAGACCGGGAAAAGTCAAAAAAGTCCCTTGAAAAAGTCCCTTGTATTCGAGGTGTTGTGTTTCTGTTGAATGCACTACTGCATTGATTGATACTGCAGTGATGTTGATTTATACTTAAATTGGTACCTGGTACCTATCTATCACGAGGTCTTAGGTTTTGTTGATTGATACTTGAACTGGTACCTGATACCTACTTACTGTATCTATCACGAGGTCTATTCTAAGTGCAGGATACGCTATTTGCGTGTCACCGAGTACTGACCACCTGGTGCCTCCTAAAGTTTGTCATATGTCTGTCCCCTGAGCCTCTGGCGCTGGTGTTTATTGAAGTACAGTCTGATACAAAGACTTCATGATACTCTTGATGCATCATATCTGATAATGATGATGATGCTGATGATAGTGATGATGATAATGTTGATGATGATAATGTTGATGATGATTATGATAATGATGATGATGATGATGATGAACAAACATTTAATTGTGCTGATTTTAATTTTGGTTCTCTTTTTTCACACAGCATTTAAGGTATACAACACGAAGTTCATTGCTTTTATTTTTTACGCATTCTTGCATCCGCACGTAACATTCAAGTTAAAGGCTATCGGTTACAGGATTTCCTGTTCAAATCAACTCTATTTTACTTTGTTTCCATAGTAATATGTAGACACTAAATAGCTTATGTTATTTACTGAAAACACTGTAGCAGGTTTAATTTAATGTACTTATTTGACCGGTTAAATGGGAAATTTAAATTGAACCAACTGAAGTATTTATTTGAGGGTTTAAATGAAACAAATTACCCCTGGATGTTCAAAGGATGTTAATTTTTTTTCGACTCGTTATTTTCAGTACGCAAGAATACACAACGCATTAAGCAACCAAACACACAACGTAAACAACTGTAACACAAATCCTGCCTATTCTAAACTGACAGTTTATCATCCGATCGGAAATTGAAGCCAAAAATACACTGAAAAGACCAATGTATTCTGGCAGATCATAGACTATGACTCAGCAAGAGATTTGAGTGAATGATTCAAGTTAATCAACTTTCAGTATGATGATTCAGTATGATGGTTCAGTATGATGATTCAGTATGATGATTCAGTATGATGATTCAGTATGATGATTCATTATGATGATTCAGTATGATTTTCAGTATGAGTACGGCGCTGGCGCGTTACTTCAACAAACTTAAGTTTTCTGACACCTCGCACCCTCGCCTTCTCCGTTGCCCGGACGCAAAGTTGCTAGCCAAAACTTTTTGTGTCTTTTACGATTTGCATTAATTCATTTAAGGGCGTTTGGCCTCCTGAAATTAGCGCATTTTCTCCTCAAGATTTCACCGGCGGCTGCAAACGCAGTTTCTCAGCGCAAAAACTTGCCGCGCACGCGTTACTTTGTACAGCCATCAATTTACGCGCGTGTGCCGACAACACACTTTTTGCTTTTTGCTCTGATGTGTGAAGTGCACATGATGTGTGAAGAGGCTAACGCTAAGCATTCTGAATCATTAGGGAAGAAGTTTCAGATCAGTACAAATGAAGGATGAACCAAGCCAATACACCGTTTATTGATCTTTCATAGATTGAACGTTTCAGATTAAAAAATTTGGGGTTAAAAAATTTAAAAATGTAAGAACACGATGTAGGGTATATTGGCTGTAAATGATAAAAAATTATCAAAGAAATAAGAAATAAAGCAAAATTTATTCAGTTTTTTCGGTAGTTTTTCAAACTTTCTCACGCACACAAAACAAACAACGTCCTTGAAAACGTTCTTTTGCGTCAGTTTCAAGAACAAATTACGTTCAATAGCTTCAAAAAATTACCCTGTCAAAAATGAAAACATGGTTCAAGTTTCCCTGACATCATGTCACGTTTTTCCACCAACGCACGTGAAAGGCAATTCCCCTTCACCTAATAAATAAACCTCACCAAATCAATCTCAAATAAACCAAAACGTTTAGTGCAGCGTCGCGCCCTACTCAACACCTAGCGAGGTATTTTAGGCTGCACCGCTTCATTAAATTCCTTTCAATGTTTGATCTCCGTGTAAATTATGTGCAGGCGGTCTCGCAGGACTGGCCCCTAACGTCAAGTTAAAATCGACGTCTCGCATTTACTGCGTCGTAAAAGAAATAATGTCGCGTGCGAACTGTCGTGCATTTCACGCAGCAGAGCTTCATAAGTCCGAGGGGAAATTAGCGACTGTTCTGCTTATGAAGGGAAATTAGCGACCGTTGCACTCTACTTATGAAGGGAAATTAGCGACCGTTGCACTCAACTTATGAAGGGAAATTAGCGACCGTTGCACTCTACTTATGAAGGGAAATTAGCGACCGTTGCACTCTACTTATGAAGGGAAATTAGCGACCGTTGCACTGTACTTATGAAGGGAAATTAGCGACCGTTGCACTGTACCTATGAAGGGAAATTAGCGACCGTTGCACTGTACTTATGAAGGGAAATTGGCAACCGTTACACTGCACTTATGGAGGGACCAGATGACACGCTAAGTCAATGCTGAGTTGGATACGATTTGCCTGTGAGAATTAAAGCATTTTTGGTTCACGCAAAAAAAACCTTGAGATTGGCTCGCAAGTTTTCAACGAAACCCTTCCCTTCTGGCTGCACAGTCTGCTGTCCCTCAGATCCACAAGTAACAGAACTACAACAAATACAGATTTGTTGTGCGCAGAGTGACAAGTAGATAATATTTTTCTGAGCTTCATATGTCGCCTTGTACAATTTTTATTTTGTCTTTAGTTGACGAACGCTCGTGCCTCTTGTGCGACATAATATTTTTTACAGCTGCTATGCCTTAAAGCTGCAACTTCTCTACAGCTGCAACTCCTTTACAGCTGTAATGCATCTATAGCTGCAAGGCATAAGCAGCTGCTGAGTCACTGCACATGCGGTTACAATACAGCTGCAGCTCATGGGCAGCTATAAAGTCATCAGAGCTACACTGTCAGTGTAGGTGCCATGAATTAGTATAGCTGCAGTGTCTGTATAGCTGCAGTGTCTGTATAGCTGCAGTGTCTGTATAGCTGCAGTGTCTGTATATCTGCAGTGTCTGTATAGCTGCAGTGTCTGTATAGCTGCAGTGTCTGTATAGCTGCAGTGTCTGTATAGCTGCAGTGTCTGTATAGCTGCAGTGTCTGTATAGCTGCGTGTATGTATAGCTGCAGTGTCTGTATAGCTGCAGTGCCTGTATAGCTGCAACTTTAATACAGTAGCAGCACCAGTTGTGATAGTGTCGCGACAGTGACGGTGTCGCTACATCTGCTCAGCCACTACAACTTCAAAGTCATTTCAGCCACAGTACTGGTGGAGTCTCCAAAACTTCAGTTTTACTGTAGGTGCAGTCTCTACAGCCGTGATGTTGCTACAGCCGTGATGTTACTGCAGCCGTGATGTTACTACAGCCGTGATGTTACTACAGCCGTGATGTTACTACAGCCGTGATGTTACTACAGCCGTGATGTTACTACAGCCGTGATGTTACTACAGCCATGATGTTCCTACAGCCGTGATGTTACTACAGCCATGATGTTACTACAGCCATGATGTTACTACAGCCGTGATGTTACTACAGCCATGATGTTACTACAGCCATGATGTTACTACAGCCGTGATGTTACTACAGCCGTGATGTTACTACAGCCATGATGTTACTACAGCTGTGATGTTACTATAGCCGTGATGTTACTACAGCTGTGACGTCGCCACAGTTCTGTGTTACAACGCAGAGTTCCAATGGCTGCAGTGTCACCACAGCTGCAGTGTCCCTACAGCTGCATTGTCACCACAGCTGCAGTGTCACCACAGCTGCAGTGTCAACACAGCTGCAGTGTCTCCACCACAGCAGCCGTAGGCGCCACCCTGCAGCTGCTGCAGCTGCGACCGTCGTATTGCCGCAGTGCGCTGTCTGGAGCTGCATTTGTACCCTTTTCTGCCCCTCAGCCCCTCTCTATGGCCCCTCACCCGCCCCTCTATATACATCTCCCTCTCTATGGCCCCTCACGCGCCCCTCTATATACATCTCCCTCTCTATGGCCCCTCACCCGCCCCTCTATATACATCTCCCTCTCTATGGCCCCTCACCAGCCCCTCTATATACATCTCCCTCTCTATGATTAAGTATATTTGCCGTTCGTTATCTCTTCGCATCGTGCATGTTATTTTATTAAGTTTGCTTCTTGTTCCAGAAATGGCAAATATTCTTTTTGTTCATCACATTGAAAGCCTTTCATCGCTTCCGTATTGTAGTTTTTGTCGTTGAAATTTTTCTTGCACGATTTGTTCATGTAAGTCTTTTTTTTTTAAAGTTAAATTGTTTGATCCTTTGTTTTTTCAAATTGTTTGATCAATCTCATTCAATGGTATTTATGTACCATACTTGAATTTTTATCATGAATCCCAACCCACACTGTTACACCACCGCGCGCTACAGAACGACCAGCGCAAGCAGGTGTGCTGCTCGACTGTTGCTGCTCTAATGTGCTAATGTCAGGAACTTCTAAAGCTTATGTACATCACCGATTTAAAAAATGCCTTAAGCTTTATTTAAAAGCAATTCACTTATCATTTTATGAAAATAATGTGGTCCAACGATTAAAAAATACCTCGAGTCCTATTTAAACAGTACTAGTGGAGCTGTATTATAGCTATACAGCTCCCTGTACTAAAGCTATACATTTCACTTTTCGTTTAAAAGCTCTAAATTCGTTTGCTCTTTTACTGTTCTTCTATGAAAAATTGACCCAATAGTGATCATTCTAACCAATACAGAAAATCGAAAACCAGAATACTTGTCCTCTAATAAAATAATTTCAATAACTCACAAAAATTACAACGTAAAGAGGATGATGTTCATGATCATGAATCAAAAAGTGCTGTATATATTTTATCATTTACACTTCAAGTGTTATTCATAAACAATTTCAACAACAAATTATTCAAATTTACGTATTTCATTCCTTCATTTTAACAAATTATTTATATTTACTGTTTTCCCTTTAATTTAAACAATAGATTGTCTCATAAATATACATACTGGTCCACTTTATTCGAGGAAAGACACTCTCTGAAAAATACTCCATTGTTAAAATCATAATTTATTGAGTTTTGATTCATAACGCTCGATACCTGATCTGTGAATTTGAACAAAAGATTGTTTGAATTGTTTAAAAATTCACGAGTTGCCTTACCTAGAGCAAACGAATGTATTTTAGAGCTGAGAATTACTAATGAACAGCGTGGGACGGAGCCACAGAGAGTGCGGCTGCCTGATATGGGATCCCTTGTTGGCATGAGGGTAGCGGCCCAGTCTAACTTTTTCGCTGCCTGCATGCATGTTTTTAGCCGCCTCAGCGATTTAATCGCTTGGACGGCAAAAAAAAATGCAAGCTCCGGCGGAAAAGTTAGACTGAGGGATGACTCGTAGATATGAGCAACATGGATCATCACTCAATTACTTATCAAAGTTTGACCGAAGTTCATTATAAAGTGACGGAATACTAAATTATTTCAAGTAGTTCAGAAATAGGTTTTTTCAACCTTCATCACTGCAAGTGGAAGGATGGATAAATAGTCGATTCGTAGCTCATGCTTGAAGATATTTCGAAAAAAGTTTTGGTGCTCGGGTTTTGTTTATGAAATGAAAGTTGGTGTGGGCGAGCGCGTGGCTGTTTCAACCATTCCGTAGGGCGTATGATTTTGAACGTCAAGTGGTAGGTGTCGGTAGATGGATCCGGTCTTCTTAAATAGGATTCTTTTTCTTAGTTTGTTTCTTGTTTCCATCGCTAGGCCACTTCTAATATTGCGCTATCCTCCTGCCCCGTCATTGGTAAGTTCCAAGTAATGTCGATATTCTTAATTAACTTGTCCATACTTTGTATAATGTTAAATGTCATAGTCTTGCCACCGGTTTCAATGTCAGTTTTGTTTCGTTACAGGTCTTACGAGCACCAATTACCCATGTCAGTTTAGCACAGCTCAGTTTCAGTGTAATCCCTTGTTCAATATAGTCCCGGTTCATGTAGTATCGTTTTAAATATTCAGTGCTTTTATCATTCAGTGTAGTTCACGTTTATTCGGAAATTCATTGTTATTGTCTAAATGAATACCTCGGTATTAGTATGATTATTTGCTTCTCGTCCTTTTTGTATTTTCTTAAAACTTTGATTATTGTTTCGTACTAAAATCATACTTTTGTTTTATTAAATATTCGTAACTGTTGAGATTGTTTATCCTTACTTTGCAAAACTAAACTTATTCATGAAATCCTCAAAGATACGGTTCCTCAACAAATCCTTCGCCCAAGTAGGCAATTCGAACGAAGGGCTGGAGTTTGCCCTGACAGTAGGATAAGTAAGAAAATAAGATTACATGATCATGGAAATCATAAGTCATACCAGCATAAAGTGTCCCAATTTGTGAGTAATGCACTTGAACTTTCATGAGATTTATTTAACACCTCTGTCACAGAGGAAAATCTTTAAACTGCTATTTATAAAACCTCCCTTGTATGGCGTGCCCAGCATAACACACATTGCAAGAGAGTTTTGTATTCACACATTCTTTAACAACAGAATTAAATTCTATAAAAATAAATACTGATCTATGAAAATAGTTGCTATTCTATAAAACCAATTTTTATTCTACATATAAAATAATAACACATGATAGAAAAATAGCAATAGGTTATTACGGCTCCTAGAAAGTAAAGTTCCGCCGTCTGGGAAGCGCACGCAGTCCAATTATATGCTCGATTTGAGCCTCATTTGCGAAACTTTCTCATAAAAAAAAATTAACTTTTGTGCAAAGCTGATTTTTAAAAAAGGGAGCTGTTAAAAATATTAATCTCCAACATTGAGCTCTGTTTTATACAGAGTCCGTCACATCTATTGCTCTATTTCCTTATGAACGCCAGTGAATACTTTAAAAAATATGTAGAAAATGCAGAAAAATCTTGTACTGTCGGTTGCATATGAATTACCCGCATTGATTCTAAAATATTTAAGAGTGATCAAAATGTGCCCGGTTGATTCCGCTCACACGGGCACCTTATATTTGCTTCTGCCAGTAGAAATGCAGTCGCATTCTTAAGGAATTGTCTACAAAATCAGCTTTGTTGCCAGACCCGAGAAATTTCCCTCAATATTTCATAAATGACATCTTCACTTAATGCTCAGATGCTGCACTGGCTTGCAGTCCTGCCTGAAATTTCGTTTTCTGCATGGCGCCGATGCTCTCAGCTTTTGCTCTCATACTCTATTATATTGATTTGTGCATTCAATACCGGTTTGCTAGGACATGTTCTTTTTTGCATTTAGAAAGACATAAAAAACACTTTCAAAATCTCAAGTTTCAACAAGTAACATCCTTCGTTAATTAGGATTTCTTAAATAACCGCATAATGAACAGGAAGCTGTAATTTTTTAGAAATACTCTACGGAAATTACTCCCAGTATTTCAATATATTTCCGATGTTGAAAACTTTTCTATTGGCATACCTGCTGAGAATAGCGTCGGATATCATGTCCTAATCATATAAACTCAATACATGCTGATTTTAATAACAGATTTTTTTATCAGAGTTGGTCTCTGCTTGATGAAACTGGACCAGTATGTTTACTTAAGAGTCAAATAAATATCTTATATTGAATAATTGTGCTTTGAGGCAAATACGTGCAGGTCTGAGATTCTATGCGGAAAGTGATAATTGTCATTGATTGAAATTATTTTAAAATTTGCTAGTGAGTTAAGTTTAAATAAATTCTTGATCACACTTGGTGAGAAAAACATGCAATGAGATTATGACTCCTCTTAGCAGTTTTAGATTGAGTTAGGTTATGCATTCTCTATAAAAACTATTCTCTTTATTGAAAATAAAAAGTTTATCCTCCATAAAATGAAACAACTTCTTCATCTCAATAAATCTGAAGCCTGTGACATGTAGCATTGACGTTAGTCAGTCACCCTACAAGAGCGTAATACCTTGGAGCAGCGATGATGTAACAAACCAGGTAGGGTACTTGGAGCAGCGATGATGTAACAAGCCAGGTAGGGTACTTGGAGCAGCGATGATGTAACAAGCCAGGTAGGGTACTTGGAGCAGCGATGATGTAACAAACCAGGTAGGGTACTTGGAGCAGCGATGATGTAACAAACCAGGTAGGGTACTTGGAGCAGCGATGATGTAACAAATCACTTAGGGTACTTGGAGCAGCGATGATGTAACAAACCAGTTAGGGTACTTGGAGCAGCGATCATGTAACAAACCCCTAAGGGTACTTGAAGCAGCGATGATGTAACAAAACAGTCAGGGTACTTGGAGCAGCGATGAGGTAACAAACCAGTTAGGGTATTTGGGTAGCCAATGCTAAAATGTGCCGCTAAATTGCCTTCAGAGGTTTTATTCATTGATAGTCGTAAATGTAATCTTTCTCCAGCAGTAGTGGGAACTATTATCTTTACACAGCAGTAGTCGTAAATGTAATCTTCATCCCTCAGTTGTGGTAAATAAAATCTTAATCCCACCCTTGTCGTGATGTAATGTTTGTTCCACACGCAGTCAAGCAGAGATTGTGTGTAAATGTGAAATGAATTTCTTATGTTTAATATTCCAAACGCAGTGACTTTTCGTTTCGAAATTGATGTAGCAGTGACCGTAGATATGATCTGTTTTACGTCTTCCTAAAAAGTTTCATGTATAAATGTAACTTATAATCAATACACCATTTACCTAGGTGAGATGTTCACACATAATACTAATTGTTCATAAAATTCATAAATTATAATCAATGTATTTCTCCCCCTACGCATGATGCAATGCTCAAATACTGTGCTCAACAAACTCCCCTTGCTCTTAATGCAATGCTCAAATACTGTGCTCAATAAATCCTTGCCCTTAATGCAATGCTCAAATACTGTACTCAATGAGTCCTTGCCCTTAATGCAATGCTCAAATACTGTGCTCAACAAACTCCCCTTGCTCTCAATGCAATGCTCAAATACTGTGCTCAATAAATCCTTGTCCTTAATGCAATGCTCAAATACTGTACTCAATGAGTCCTTGCCCTTAATGCAATGCTCAAATACTGTGCTCAATAAATCTTTGCCCTTAATGCAATGATCAAATACTGTGCTCAATAAATCTTTGCCCTTAATGCAATGATCAAATACTGTACTCAAAAAGCCCTTGCCCTCTAATGCAATGCTCAAATACTGTACTCAATAAACCCATGCCCTTAATGCAATGCTCATATACTGTACTCAATAACCCATGCCCTTAATGCAATGCTCAAATACTGTACTCAATAAACCAATGCCCTTAATGCAATGCTCAAATACTGTGCTCAATAAACCCATGCCCTTAATGCAATGCTCAAATACTGTACTCAATAAACCCATGCCCTTAATGAAATGCTCAAATACTGTACTCAATAAACCCATGCCCTTAATGCAATGCTCAAATACTGTACTCAATAAGTCCTTGGCCTTGATGCGACGTTGAGACACACCCGAGCAGTAGACATGATACCAGCCGCTAATCTAACATTGGGGCCGGCGGGCCGGGGCTTATCAAAGACCCGTACGGCCGAGACATAATCAGGCTCTCAAAGGATTATTTCTGAAAGGCTTTTGTGAGACGACCCCCCTCCCCCTCTCCCCTCCCCCCATCCCTATTGCATAAAACGCTTGTCACAGTAATAAAATAGAACTCTTCGAAAAAAGTAGAAATGAAAACACAGAAATTTAAATTGGACTTCGGTGTTGAATTTCCTGAACACACACTTCGAGCGCTGCAAAATTAGGCGTTGAGAAATGAGAGCCGCCATAACGATGTAGCTTTTGTTGTAACAGATCTGAAACGTGTAACGTAAACTGCAGTGAACACAGATCATGTTTTTAGCATTTTTTAGATCATAAATTATTTCTGTGAGCAACTCATGCATGTAATATTCTCGTTTTTCGAAATAAAGTAAAATCGCCATTAGTCGAGTTACACCGGATTTGATTCAAATCATTTCACTTGTATTGCTCTGCTAACTAACCGCAAAATCTCTCAATTTGCGTTCATTTTGTCAATTACGAGAGTCAGTGCTTTTGAAAATCAAGCTGATGCAATTTTATGTCATATTCGATAATGCTCAAGCGTTGACATGCGTCACACACAACGCAATTTCCGATTAGCGATGATCGCTTTGGAGTACCTGTTGTTAAAATGCATTAATTCTTAAAGTCTCGAATTTGATGACAAAAGGAAGCATCGAAGTAATTGTGATACATTGGTACCAACAACTGCATCCCTTGATACTTTAGGGAGTAACTAGGACGTTATCATTCACGTGTAGGCATTGTAGATTACGCACTTTGTAGATAATAATTTGTAGATTATGTATTGTAGATTATATATTTTGCATATTATACTTTTTAGATTATATAATTTGCATCTTATATTTTGTAGATTAAATATCATACATGTTGTAGTAGGTATGAGTATATCTTCATTGGTTGTGACGCATGTAGTGAAAAACTTCAGAAATGCAGCAAACTGCATCGTTTGGCTTCAGAATAAAGGAAAAGAAAAGATGCGCAGTTCATTTCCTATAAAATAAGTACGTAAGATGTAATACACAGGTTTCAAAAATTTATTAACACAAAGGTCCTTAGTTGGGTACATACAAGTGCATGCATGCCGGTAAATTTCAGTTTTTAAAATTTTACAGGAATATAAAAACTAAAATCTTCAAAATTCTTTGTCAAAAGAACAAACTGGACATTCTATAACCGTGATAACTCTCTCTCACACTCACGTGCGTAAACACCCACACTCATACATAGGCTGGCATACGCTGATACTCGCACACACGTACACACACACACACACCCACACATACACACATAGGCTGACATCCACTGATACTCACACACACGTACACACCCACACACACACACATAGGCTGATATCCACTGATACTCACACACACGTACACACCCACACACACACACATAGGCTGATATCCACTGATACACACACACACGTACACACACACACACACACACACACACATAGGCTGACATCCACTGAAACACGCACACACGCACACACACACCCACACACACATAGGCTGACATCCGCTGATGCTCATCAACTCGCACGCTTATCCACAGACACACACACTTACGCACACAGACACAGCACCAACACGACCAGGCACGTGGCACATCTGTGCTATGAATGCTTCCTCATTCAACTAACACCAGCCCCAAAAGCCCCATTCCAGCCCTATTCCAGTCCCACTCCAGCCCCATTCCAGTCCCACGAGAACAAGCACAAGCCCCACCAGCCCCATTCCAGCCCACGGAACAAGCGGGCTGGTCGGGCTGGGCTATAAGCAGCAGGGTAGAAATAGCAGGCAGGTCGGCCGGGTGAACGCGTCTCTATTTTGCCTGCGATCTGCGCTGGCTTGCAGTAGGCCTGCTTAGGCTTGCTTAGGTCTGCTTAGGCTTGCTTAAGTCTGCTTAGGCTTGCTTAGGCCTGCTTAGGCTTGCAGTAGGCCTGCTAAGGCTTGCAGTAGGCTAAATTAGGCTTGCAGTAGGCCTGCTTAGGTCTGCTTAGGCCTGCTTTGGCTTGCTTAGGCCTGCTTAGGCGTGCTTAGGCCTGCTTAGGCCTGCTTAGGCCTGCTTAGGTCTGCTTAGGCCTGCTTAGGCCTGCTTTGGTCTGCTTAGGCCTGCTTAGGCCTGCATGGGATCGACATGTTATAGAAGCAGTCTTTCTGAATGTCAAAGCTTCAAAATGTTCGAAAGCAGTGTGAAATCACTGCTAAGAATAGGAAAATTCCGTAAAAACAGTAATGAAAACCGTAAGATAGTGTGGAAGATTTAATCAAAATTGGGAAGCAAGGTAAAAGCTGTAATTAAAAGGGGTAAATAAAGGTAAAGCAGTAATGGAAATGGAAAACAATTCATAAACAGTAGTGAAAGCTGGAAAACAGTGTAAAAGCAGGACTGAAAATAGGAAAACGATGTAAAAAATACTGAAAATAAGAAAACAATGTGAAAGCTGTACCGCGTTCATGGAAACAATATCATAGCTTTATTGAGCAGTGGAAAGCCGCATGAAAATATTCCTGCACATAGAAAAGATGAGGATGAGGTCCAGCAGTTGCATTATTTTAAATTTATAGGAAGGGCTCTAAAATGATGTACTTATAAACGTGAGCTACGCTGATGAAATGGGTCTGCGTTGACAGGGAAAGCTCTCTAATTTAGTTTGAATTTAGTTTATCAGTCGTTTTACTTTCATGACAGCTTTTATTATAGCCCTGGTGCATCTTTTTCTCTCATACATCTCAGATGTAAGTTGAAGAGTAAAATGCTGTCATTGCGTAAAGTCTAAAATTTAAATAGTCTCAAAACACAGCCCTGATAACTTCAAAACCGATCGCAAAAATTTTAACTTTTCCTGACTTCATAGTTTCCTACGGAGTAGGAATATCAAAAATTAGTATTTTGTAAGAAATTTACAATATCAAATGAAAATAGTCATAGAATGTGTTCAATTGTTTCCATGACGATATCTCTATTTATCGCCTACCGCCTCCAATGCCATGTAGGGAAATAGTAAAATAAGATGAATACAATCTTTTTTATCAATGAGAAACGTTTGATAAGCGTATCTGTGATACACTAACCTCAATTAGGCTAGTTATAGTTTATCACTATTATAAAAGGAGCCGCGTCCGTCCGCCCGTCCGTCCGTGTGTCACACCCACCAGCCTGTGGTGTGTGATGAGCGTATCTGTGATACAAGCTTCATCAACTCCACAATTATTTTCGGTACATTAACCCAGCAGATTCAGAGTCGGAATGAACATCACGTGTATTGGTAGGTTAGATTAGGTTGCATAGAATATCAGCAGTTGAGACTGAGAAAAGTATAGGAAAGGTATAAGATAGCATAGAAAATCGTGGGAAAGCCATGTTAAAGCTCAGTTGGTCTGCCACTTTATCACGCTGTCAAAGAAGCTTAAAGACTATTTTTGATAGGAGTTTCACCAGTGCACAAGATTAAGAGCATTTTAATCGCGGGTTCTGTTGTGTTGGATGTATTTGTTTTTGACCTCCATCTGAAGTATATTTTTTAGGAAATCATCGATTCCAGTCATTTATGACGGATCGCGTACACCAAAAAAAACATACACCTCGACCTTCTCGCAGCGGCAGCAGCGTAGCATCACCTCNCATCTTTTTGAAAAACAGTGGTGTACTTGTAACTATAACTATAACTAGCCTTCACACATCAGCAACCATGTACAGCTGCACGCAGCAGCAACCATGTACAGCTGCACACAACAGCAACCGTGTACAGCTGCACACAACAGCAACCGTGTACAGCTGCACACAACAGCAACCGTGTTCAGCTGCACACAACAGCAACCGTGTTCAGCTGCACACAACAACAACCGTGTACAGCTGCACACAACAGCAACCGTGTTCAGCTGCACACAACAGCAACCGTGTACAGCTGCACACATCAGCAACCATGTACAGCTGCACACAACAGCAACCGTGCACAGCTGCACACAACAGCAACCGTGTACAGCTGTACACACCAGCAACCATGTACAGCTGCATACAACAGCAACCGTGTACAGCTGCACACAACAGCAACCATGTACAGCTGCACACAACAGCAACCGTGTACAGCTGCACACAACAGCAACTGCGTACAGCTGCACACAACAGCAACCGTGTACAGCTGCACACAACATCA
>JACJUY010008487.1:12170-37804 GCA_014220935.1 Platorchestia sp. MABIK | reverse complement strand
CTGCACCACACACGCCCCACAGCACCACACACGCACCACTACACCACACACACACCACAGCACCACACACGCACCACTACACCACACACACACCACTGCACCACACACGCACCACAGCACCACACACAGCTCTACACTGAGCACAAATTTACTTCCACAATTTTCGTACCTGATTTCAAATTGCAACAAAGAATGCGACCCAAGAGCTGTAAGTGAAGTTGCGCGTTGGTTGTTTCAAGAATTTGTTTTCTTCACTCTTGATCAGGTTTATAATTTTAGCGCTACGACTTGGTCAATGCTCGGGCTTAGAGCTAATGCAAGACCTGAAGTAAACCTTGATGTAAAAAGCTATCGAAGGCTTGGGCTGGGAGCTTAATTTACAGTCGTAAGTAAAACATTATCAATGGACCTTAATTTTATATTAAGGAGTAAGTAAATTTAAATTTAAGTTTATGATTCCCTTAAACTATGTCATTCTATTCTTAAATATTGTTATAGACCTGTTTGTGAAAATAGGCGTGGGCGAAGACTTGCGCATAGAACTACGCACTGACCTAATACCCGAAAAATTTTAGACTTGTATTTAATATTAAATTTACTCAGAAAACTCATTTTGAATTTATTTTTTTGCTCTGAACACACCATAGTTCACATCATTTCCCTGCATTTTTTAGCAGCAGTGATTCAATGTCTTTTCATCGTGACGCAAAAAAAGAAACGGTAAACTACTAAACATCTTCCGTCGCGCTACCGACTTCCATCTTAAATAATAGCTTTACATTCGTCAATAATTTCAATATTTTCGGGGGAGGACAATCCGAACCGAGACTCAAAATCCACCTCTCGAAAGCCTTCCAATTTTGAGTCAACAAAGCCTTCGATCTGTCTTCCACATCCCATATTTCCGGGACCCTTGAGTTAAAGGTCCGCTCGAGTTAAAGGTCCGCTCGTTTAAAGGGCCTCCAGAAAAATTCTCTTTCGGTACCCAATCTACGAAGATTTCCTGCATCTTTCACCGGCTCATGTTATTTGAAGATTTCCTCTCTTTTTGCGTTGCACTTTCTCGCCCTCGTTTTCTTCTAATATATCGTTTCTTTCTGTTTCTATATTTTGGTTTCTTTCTCTATTTTCTGTATCTTTCTTGACTTCTCGTCGTTACACCAGATGCTTCTGGAAAAATTTCCCTTCTCTAAAGCATAGCAACGTCTCAAAAAAACGGTCGCCAAACCGATACATCTTACTTTCTTCCGTCACTTTTTTCTTCGTCCAGATTCTCTCATTCAATTTTTCTTGTTCTTTACTAAATTCATTCAGGAACGGCGTTTTTTATAGTTATTTTTTTTTCCGTTGCTAAAAACGATGATTTCAAATCAATTTTTATAAATAATCCAAGTGTAGTCTGAATGTAGTAATATTCTCACTTATGAATACTGTTATTTTTACAGCATAGAAAAAAATTCGCGACTGGAACCCGTTTCCCGTCCAATGTTTTTTTTGGTCAAAAGGTCTCTCAGGGGAGGCTTTTGTAGCTATTGTATCTATGGGGATTAGCACTCCCAGGGGAAAAATGTGGGGTCCCGAGCTGAGAGTTAGGCAGCCCTTCCTTTTGTTGAAATAAATGTTTATGGTTATGTTAAAGACCATCTTTTTTTTCGGTTAACTGCTGTCCTGTTCTTCAGCACCTGTTACTTTCTTCTTCAACTTTTATCATGTTTCATAAACTTCTTTCTCAACACACTGTTTTATGCACATTATACATAGATTCCACGTTCCCTTAACTCCATTCTCAATTGTGCCTTCCTCCTTCCTCTCTCTAAAAAGCCTTTGTTATGGTTAGGGAAGCTTAAACTAACATCATCTAATCTGCTCTCAAAAACCAGCGAAACTTTCTGCACAGTTTCTGAAACGAGGCTTCTTTTGCCGTAGACTTTTTGAAAAACCAATACGTGATAGTGTAGACAAGTCGAAAATGAATTTTCATTGCATTAATGTCACTAATATGATGATTTTTTATGAATATTCTCCCAATGTTATTCAAAGTTTAATCATAAATGAGTAGGTAGGTGGAAGAATTGATCAACATTGCCCTGATGTTACTAGTATTATAATTCTTCGATGAGTGCTCTCAATGTTCGTCATGCTTAACTCATGTTTTACTTTCGATGTTTTACCAGGAACAGACGATTCTGCATCAATTTAGAAATAAGTCAACTATAATTTCACTGTGTAAAAAAAATTAAAAGTAGAAAAATTGCATCAATTTAAAGAATTGGTAGCTATAATTACATGGCTCACATAAATTTAGATATACAAAAATTTCAGAAATTTAAAAATTAGGCAACTATAATTACATATTTAGCAAAAATATAGAAACACAAAAATTACATTAATTTAAAAAATAGGGAACTATAATTACATGGTTCCTGCAATGTTCACAAAACCTTTTTAAAATGATTTTTGCATGGAGGTTATTTCATTATTTCAAATCATCTCCTTAAATGCAACATTATACAAATGAATATATATCTGGGATCTGTTGAACTATTTCAATACAAAAAGATTCACAGGAATATATATGAATATATGACAAAGAAACTGTTATTAAATATATACAGAATGTGACGTTTGACAAATTTCCAAGCAATATGGAGGAAGGATCGAAAAAATATGTGCAAAATTTTTGATTACCAAATTATATTCCTGATATCAGGATGAAACATGTGAGCATAGATGCAGTCTCCGAGCAAATAATGTTACGCGAATATTTGGCAAGCTATCTACAGGGAGAATATTTATTAAGCTATATACTACTTATGAGCAGATAATATTAAGTAGATATTTGCGAGGCTATTTACCCCATCTGCGGAGATAATATTAAGTGGACAATTGCCAAGCTATTTAACAGCTCTGGAGTGGTGATTTTAGGCAGATATTTGTGAGACTATTTACCACATCTGAGGAGGCAATATTAGGCGGATATTTGAGAGGCTTCTGAGGAGGCAATATTAGGAGGATTTTTACGAGGCTATTTACCACATCTGAGGAGGCAATATTAGGCGGAAATTTGCGAGGCTTCTGAGGAGGCAATATTAGGCGGATATTTGCACGGCTATTTACCACATCTGAGGAGGCAATATTAATAGCACATCCGGACTAATTGGGGAGAACGCAGGCGTTATGACTGGACACGTGAGACACTTATGACTTAACGAGCGACTCTCTCACCCTTCTGCTTATTGGGCATGTTTTCTGGACATGTTTGGTGAGCGAGCGTGATGAGCATGTTTAGTGGACATGTTTGATAGGCATGTTTCCTGGACATGTTTGGTGAGCGAGCGTGATGAGCATGTTTAGTGGACATGTTTGATAGGCATGTTTCCTGGACATGTTTGGTGAGCGAGCGTGATAAGCATGTTTAGTGGACATGTTTGATAGGCATGTTTCCTGGACATGTTTGGTGAGCGAGCGTGATGAGCATGTTTAGTGAACATGTTTGAGAGGCATGTTTCCTGGACATGTTTGGTGAGCGAGCGTGATGAGCATGTTTAGTGGACATGTTTGAGAGGCATGTTTGTTGGTCATATTTTTGCCATATATGTTGACGATATTTCATAATCATGTTTGATGGTCATGTTTGTTGGTTACGTTTTGATAATATTTATTGATAATGTTTCATAATCATAGCTAACCAGCTTAATACAAGTGATAGAAGGACTTCTTTTCTAACTTATGAAACCTACGAAATGGTTCAAGTTCTTCACGTATTTATGTAGAAAGAACTTTGCTCAATATTTTGCTAAAACTCTGTTAATCTTTCCATGGACTTACAGTGTTATAGAATTGTGAAGATTGGTGGGTGATTCAGTTGAAATGATACGCAATTTTATTCGTTTAATAACGCGTGAAGAGCTGTTACAATGGTAGAATGTGATTGCATCATTTGTGCTTAATATCAGTTGAGATATTTGTAGCTGCCACCCTGCTCACTTACACATCGTGTGTCATTTTCTGGAATTGATTACGTATTAGGTGCCATAAACATGTCACATGTAACATTTATGTTGCATGTTACGTTTTGCGTAGGTTCGTATATCATACGGTTTTAATGATCCATTGAATATTTTTATCTTTATTCATCGCTGGTGAATACTTCACACGTGCTGTGGAAAAGCACTAGGCAATGCTCCTTGCGAGTGAACTTTAATAGGCGGTAATAAAATAAGGAAAAATTTATGAACGATCTAAGTAAACGGATCACTTTTTCATTAAAAGAAGAACACGATTTTTAAGGTTCTCGATGAAAAAATTCCATTGTATATTGATAAAAATTATTTCTTTATCGGAAAACTTGTGTTGATGTCGTTTTAAAAGTCAACATGTAGGGTAATCATGAGTGATTTCTGTATTAAAAACGTTTGGTTATGGCAGTGATGTACTAATCCTTTCAAAAGAAATTTAGCTCCCGACGTACTATCTGAATTTTAAAATCTTTACAATTTTCATCATAAACAAACAAAATTCTTGAAATTATCATCACAAACAACCCTAAGAATTTTTTTCGTTCTCTTACATAAACTACCAACGAAAAGATGGGTTCATGTCATGCATACCTCGGTACATTTTTCGCCACTCTCGTTCGAAGACAAATAAAAAATGCATTCCGCTACTTGTGAGTTTTGGGGGTCAATGAAAGTGTTACAGATACATAAACAAATTTTTGCCTGATTTCACTTTTTGGGATCAGTCGAAGAATAATCATTACACGGAAAACTTTCCTCTGCATTATTTCACGTGGCATTCCTTCAAAAAAGGACGAGGATGTTGGTCAGAAGTGCGAAGGCGGCAAGTGACGCATGCCAGAGGTACGAAGACATCCAAAAAGGCTTCCCAGAGAAACGAGGACGGTCAAAAAGGCATGCCAGAAAAACGGAGGACGACCAAAAAGTGAACCAGAGGCAGGAATGTGTCAAAAAATCATGCCAAAAGTACGAGGATGGCCAAAAGGCATGCCAGAGGTACCACGATCGCCAAAAAATTTTGCCAGAGGTAAGAGGATAGTCAACATAGGAAGACAGAGGTACGAGGACCGCCAAAAATCATGCCAGAAATACAAGGGCGGTCAAAAAATCATGCCAGAGGTACGAGGACGGTCAAAAAATCATGCCACAAATACGACGGCGGCCAAAAGGCGTGCCAGAGGCATGATAGCGTCCGGCAAACTACTTAGTTTTATTAATGTTTCTCGCTGGAGAAATTACTGAAAAGAATATTTGCGTTCATTTGTACGAGAACAAAAGAGGTTTTCCTGAGGCGCTTCATCAGGGAAATGAAGGCCCTGAGCGTCGCTGTTTCTGTGCATTGCAAAACAAAGAAAATTTGAGCAGATTTTGTGTGGCGCTCCGTGGAACTTGTGGGTCTGGAGACGAGGCTTTGTGAGGCTCTCTTTAATTTCCTTAATTGGGGTGTAGGGGGGAGATAGTTTAATTAGCCTAATTGGTATTTAAGGAAATGATGTCTCATTAATTAGCTTAATCGATGTTTAAGGAAAATATACTTTTATAATTAGCTCAAGTGCTGTTCTGTGTAAAGATAGTTTAGTTAGCTTTTAAGTTATGCTGACTTAAGAATAGTGTAGTGACCTTAATTGGTGTTTTTATTGTAATTACCTTAAGTGATGTTAAAGAGAAAGGTAGTGTAATTACCTTAATTGATATTTAAGAGTAAGATGGTTTAGCTACCTTAATTGTTGTTTAAGATATTTTATTAATTAGCTTAAGTGATGTTTAATGTAAAGATAGTTTAATTAGTTTAGGTGATGCTTAATGTAAAGGTAGTTTCATTAGCCTAATTGGTGTTTAAGGGAGAAATAGTGTAGTTACCTTAATTTTTTTTTAGGGGAGAGTAAACTAATTTAATTGATGGTATGAAAAATAGTTTAGTTCGATTAATTGAAATTCGACAAAAATCATTATCATCACGTATTAGAGAAAGATCAGTGATTTGTTCAAATTACTATTATGGGAAATCGCTCTAGTTGAAACAATCCCAAAGAAAAAATTGAATGAGCTTGGTCGGCGGCATTTGAGGAGAGGATAGTTTGATTGGCTTAATTGATGTACGGGTGTGGCCATTGATTTTAGGAAAAGTGAGTTTTTCTATTTTCTCGTTAAACAAAGGTGTAGTGTTGCATAATTTTTAATTGGTTGCTTCTTGGAAACGTAAGAGATATTTAAAAACATAGATTGCCCACAAAGTATTTTTAATAACCTGTAAAACAAATAATTAATTATTCTCAATATTTGCAATGTTGGCCCAGCTTCTTCAAAACTGTTTTGATGTGCTTTAGCATGCTCTTTACTAACTTTTCAATGATAATATGGAAGGACCTCGAAAGGACTTCCACTCTTCTTTTCAATTACGGCTCCAAGTCGCGTTAAATTAGTTGGCTTCTTCTTGTTCACCCAACTTTTGATGGTCGACCATAAATTTTCGATCGGATTCAGATCAGCCGAATTTCCATGCCAAGGACCCAAAATCTCCACTCCATTGTCATCAAGGAGCATTTTAACCATTCTTGCATTATGACAGGGAGCGCCTTCATGTTGTTGAACCCCATCTTTGTCGGGAAACTGACTAGCTATCATTGAAAGGAGATGATCTTTTAAAACTTTCAGGTACCAGGCCGAATTTATTGCTGTGTTTTTAGGTAAAATCGTCAGTGCTCCAGTTTCCTTACCTGAAAATCAACCCTAGACGTGAAGAGTGACATGATGTTTGACCTTTGAAACGACACACTTCTTGCTAAATCTCTTCACCCTTTCTTCATCGCACGAGGCTTTTCTCGAAAGTGGTAAAAAGGAGGAACGGAGATTCATCGGAGAAAATGACTTTAACCTATTGTTCAGCAGACCAATGCTGGTACTTCCTGCAAAAATTGAGCCTGTCTTTGATCTTCTTCGCCGTTCAAAGCGGTTTCTTCGCAGCTCTTCTTGAAGCAAATCCGTTGTCGAAGATTCAACGTCGAGCAGTTCACGCTGAGGCATGGGCGCCATCCCTCTCCCATTCTTGCACAAGCAAGCTCGGAACTGCTGGCAGTCCTTCCCCGGAACGAGTAGCGCACTAAAGCCCTATCTTGACGAACCGATGATAATCTTTTCCTGCCAGAAGCTGTCTACGCTGCTATGGATTTTGTCTCGTTAAATTGTTTTATCAATCTGTAGAGAGTTGACGATGATGCAAGTTGCTGGGCAACGATTTTCTTTTTGAAAAACCACTCTGATGAAGAAGCATGATGGTTTTCCCAATTGCTCCCGAAACACCATGATTTTGAACCTGGCATAGGAAACATTTTTTTGAAAATCTAAAAAATAATAATTAAACAATATGTTTTAAAAATAAACATGCCACTCACCTTCCGAACGATTTTCTCAATTCCAATGCCCGTATGCCCGGTGAGTGTGTGTGGTGTAGTGGTCTGTGTGGTGCAGTGATGTGTGTGTGGAGCAGTGGTGTGCGTGTTGTGCAGTGGTGTTGTGTGGTGCAGTGGTGTGAGTGTGTGGTGCAGTGATGTGTGTGCGGTGCAGTGATGTGTTTGTGTGTGTTCGTAGCAAATTTGGTCAATTTAAAAAAAATTCCCGTAATATTGTTTGTTTAAGCCTTGCTTCTAAGTAATTTTGCTACATTATAGGACTGTTAACAATTAGGTCTGAGTTTATTCTGAAAAAAAACCTTGATATTAGGCAAAAAAATAAATTCTCAAAATCATCATTGGCCACACCTGTATAAGAAAAGATAGTTTAATTAGCTCAACTGACGTTATCAAAAGAATACTTTAGGATAAATTGTTGCTTACAAAAATATTTTAAAAAGCCATATTTTCTCTTCAGAGAAAATTCAGTCAGGTTGATTAATTAGGGCTAGGAATGAATTATAAATTCAGAGTATTTAACGTAATGGAAAAAAGGTTATTAGTTTAATTGTCGTTTTGAAAATAAAGTTTAAATGGGTTAACTATCGGTAAGAAGAAGTAGTTTAATTAAATAAAGAATGTGATAAAAAGTTGTAAATAGCTTAATTTTAACGTAATGAAAAATTTTTAGTGAGATCAACAGAGGTTGTAAAGAAAAAGTTGAAAAAGTGTACTTAGCATAGTGAAAAAAGTTTAGTTAGTTTAATTAACGGGACGAAAAAAGTTTAATTAACTTGATAAACAAAATAGCTTAATCAAATTATTTGATGTCAAGAAAAAAGTTCAAAAAGCTTAATTTTTGTTACAAAATTCTAACATAGTTTATTAAAATTATTTAAAAATAGTTTAATCGGATTACCTGATGTTTGGAAAAAACTTTGAAAAGCGTAAATTCCGATTTAAAAAATAGCGCAATAAACATCATTAACAAATAGTTTAATCGGATCACTTGATGTTAAGAAAAAAGTTTAAAAAGCTTACTTACTGGTACGAAAGAAAGTTAAATTAGCTCAGCGAATATCAAACCCCACATATAGCACCGCGCCACTGGCATCTGACGTGACGGTTAATTTAATCACGCTCTCTGACGTCACGCCACGCCGAATGCGGCGAATATGTCGAATAATGGCTTCTTTTATGCATGTCATTATTTACAAATGTATCGTATTATACGCTCGTGAAAGAAAAAAAGACGAGAAATACGAGAGAAATATTATTCGATAATTGCTGAGTAAGGCGATTGTATCGATTATAATGTTTTTTACATATATCTATTTCTATCTTTATTTATAAATGTTTTATTTTATCGGTTTACGAGAGATAACGGGGCTTGTGAGATATTACGGGATACCTTTGTTTTTTATTAATGTATATTTTTGTTCGTTTGTTATAATTGTCTGAACCTGTGCAATAATTTTATAAATTTGCTTCTTTTATTTTAAAGTTAGCCTAAATTCAACAAACTGTGTATCATATGAGTAAAAAATTGTAATATCAGACACTCAATTTATCATTCTAAATTTTATTAATACCTGTCGATAAACCTTTCGATCGAATCGGGAGATGAGACCGAGATCACTCGTACTCGGCAGAAACCGCATTGAAGTTTTTTCACAGAATGCGTTTGTCTGAAAATTGATATTTTATTTCCTCGTGTGAGAGGGCTGTTGAAGCTTCACTGTTTACTGGCGCTTCAGTTTTTAATGAAAACAGACACGGTTTGTAAGTTTGATGTTACCTCACTAGGGGCTTTACTGCACTTTTTGTCACTTTAATTTAAAGTTTTTAAACGTCCACCGAGTTTCTGCGGTTGTAAACTGTTGGTATGGTTAGGTTGTCAGTAGCAGAATACAGAAATCGACTTCAATGCTCGAATACATGATATGTATCCTAAGAAATATGAAAAGTTCAATTGCACGATGCATTTCCCAGTATAACAGTTATTTCTTCCAGAGGTCGTGAAGCATGAAATATTCATTTCTACCGGTACTTGAATGAGCAATTTACTTATTGGTACACATATAGCTCAATTCGACGGGAACGTGTTAAGTAAGTTTCTTTTCTGATCTGCGATTCCTCTGAATTAACATTCTCAGGAAACTAGAAGCGTTTGAAAGATTAACGATTCAAGAAGTTTTCCCTAAGATTTCACTGCAAAAAGTCATGATTTCATCATGATAAAAGTGTGTTCCATGGTATGGTAAATTTTCACTGCACTAAAACTATACATTACCTAAAAGTTTAAAGCCAAGAATGTACAAAACTGTGCTAATTTAAAACCGAAGAAAAACCGTACACTAGCTAAGAATTTAAAATCGAAGAACGTACTAAACCGTCGCTTTACCAAAAATTGCAGGGGTGAAAAACAATCAGGAAATTTACAATTTTTATCTGGAAAAAACTATACGGAGTCCAACATCACCACCAGTTCATGAGTAATACCGGTAATGGAAATAAGTGAGTTTACTCGTGCCTTTCACCAGGCATACTGATATTTTACCTCTAATGAAGATCGACGCTGTAAAGATTTTTCAATTCATGAAGTACGTATTTCATCAGAATTTTTTAAGTTTTTCAATTTGAAGCATGTTGATGGTTCAGTTACAGTAATTAACGTTCAAAACATCCATCTTTCCTTCACTATATTATATTCCTTTGCGAAAATGAGGGTTTTGAAAATTTTGCGGACTCAAATGCTCAGATAATGGGTTTGTAATTTGAAATTGAGTTTTTTCTGCGCTTACTGCGCTGACTTCGTGGTAACACATTAGTGTCCACCTAGGTATTTAGCTTGAACACTCCCTGGCGTAAATCAGTAACATTTCAATTATTTCACTAGTTTTTTTTAAATAGATTTGATTGTGCAAAGTAAAATATAATCGAGCTCATACATTTTACATCCTTCTTAGAAAAGATAGAAATGGATTCGATCAATAAAGTCGGTTTTTCAATTCTGCTGTGGACAACCTAACTTGACCTAACCCGACCTAACCTAACATTACTTTACCTAACCTAACCTCACATGACCAAACCTAACCTTACCTTATCCAATCTACCCTAACCTAACCTTACCTAACCTTACCTAACCTGACTTGACGTGACCTAACCTGACTACCCTAACCTAACTTTATATTACTGTTATATCTCGCAGTGAGCCTTGCAAGGCGAGCGCCGCCGGATGTCTTTGTTGCATTTGGGGTTCGCAGGTCTTGGGGCCGGAAGAGCCATAAACCGCCGGAAGCTGGCCGGCGAAGTCCTTTATGGTGTCTTGCTACGCTTTGCCTTTTACAACCAACGGAAGATCTTTGTTTGACTTCCGGGCATTGCTAGATTTAAGGAAGGTCTGTCACCGACGGAATCAGTACATTATTAGGAGCCTTGCTGTGCTTTTACTTTCCCTTGCTCCTTAGAAGTTTACGGCTTCTGATACTGTAGCTCATTCATCGGTAGTTGCAGCTACCTCTGAAAATACCTCTAGTAGTGTCGATAGTACGACACTACAATTGGCGACGAAGACTTCGAATCTCCAAAATGAATTTGAACTTTACAAAGTGCTTTGAAACCAAGATGACGTTTTCTACAGATAGCTGTCCTCCATTCGACGTTGAAGTGGAAACAGTGTGCGTGTTTCTGCAAAGACTACAAGTACAGTGTGCAGACGCTCTTCAGAAGGCGGGAAGCAATGGCAGAAAGAAAACTAGTATTTTAGTTAAAGCCTTGCCCGTAAACATCATTACTGATCTACAACGAAGAATTTAACCTACGTTACTTTCTGATGCTACGTATGATGAACTTGAAGAAAAGCTAATACAGCAATTTGAAATTAAGAAATCCATTGTGGGCGCATCAGTTACATTTCTAAACAGAAAACAAGGTGTTAATGAATCCATAGAAAGTTTTGCTAAAATGTTAAATAACTTAGCATCTGCGTGCAACTATGAAAATTGCTGTCGTGATCGTCTGTTGAGAGATGCTTTCGTGGCAGGTCTTCGTTCATCGCAAATTCTCAGTGCAGTTCTACAGAAGTGTGACGGAAAAACCTTCAACGAATGTGTTGAACATGCAAAACTCATCGAACAGTTAAGTTCCGATGCGCAAGATATTATTCGTGAGGATTCATCTTCATCGTCTTTCACAGCAGAAAAATTACAGCCGAACTACACATGCATCCGTTGCGGAGCTAAGCAAAAGCATCTTGCAAAGAATTGCTATGCATTGAAACTGAAGTGTAATACATGTGGGAAGGCAGGCCACATTTCTAAAGTTTGCAAATCTACGACGGGAGCACGGCCTTCTCCAGCGGAGCCTACACGAAGGGAATCTACACGAAGGCGACCTACACGAAGAGAATCTGACGCAGCTCGCACTTACATGGTGCAGCCGGAAAGAAGTGATTATCATTGCAGCGTCGGAAAAGAAGATGGGTCAATGAAGAGTTCACGTGAGCCTTCACATCGGAAGAACGAAGTTGTTCTACAAAAGCCTAGGAATGATACTGGTGACGGTAACTCTGTTCATAATTTGTCTGATGTACAAACTAATTACGCGTTATTTCAATCACATTGCATTCCTCATAGTGTCACAAAAATTGCTCCCTCTGTTGAGCTCAACAATCGTAAATTTGTCACTTCCCGAGAGAGAGTTAATCCTAAATACTCTGTGTCCAGGTCTAAGCCTACGTATGTAACTCAATTTGATGTCGGTGATCATGTTCTTGCTCTGAACTTGAGAAATGGTCCCAAGTGGCTGAAGGGAATTATTGGTGGTAAAGTTGCAGTTAATATCTTTCATGTTCAAATCTTAGCGTTAAATGTAATCTGGAAGAGACATTCAAATCTGATGCTTCATTCTTCTAGAAGCAAGGCGGCTGAGCCTTCTACTTTGCAGCCTGTTAGCAGTTCACCTGTACAAAATGAACCGCGTAGATCAGGTAGAATACCTAAACCTGTGATGCGAATGGGTTGGAGAGTTATGCCTTCCGTTTTTCATACGTTCATCTAAAGGGAGGGAAATTGTTATATCTCGCAGTGAGCCTTGCAAGGCAAGCGCCGCCGGATGTCTTTGTTGCATTTGGGATTCGCAGGTCTTGTGACCGGAAGAGCCATAAACCGCCGGAAGCTGGCCGGCGAAGTCCTTTCTGGTGTCTTGCTACGCTTTGCCTTTTACAACCAACGGAAGATCTTTGTTTGACTTCCGGGCATTGCTAGATTTAAGGAAGGTCTGTCACCGACGGAATCAGTACATTATTAGGAGCCTTGCTGCGCTTTTACTTTCCCTTGCTCCTTAGAAGTTTACGGCTTCTGATACTGTAGATCATACATTGGTAGTTCGAAGCTACCGCAGAAAATACATCAAGTTGTGTCGATAATACGACACTACAATTACCTAACGTAACCAACCATAGCAACCGCACAAACGCAATCAATTTGTTAATATTTTTAAGGTTTCTCCAGGTCTGACTCATCAAACTAGGATGGATTCAGGCAAAATTAAGACTATTAGCAAAGTAAATATGTCTAGAGAAATCTTTTGTACATAAAATGTTGAAAAACAGAGAACCTAAGATAGAACCTTCATGAACAACAACGTGAAAATGTGAAATTATAATAATGAATTTTTGGTAAAAAGAAAACATCACATCTTTATAATACCTATAGGTATATACAGTTTTATAAGATATTGTTTTTAGATTTAGACGGGTTCATATCGCCATCTGTCTGGTAAATAAGGTGCAAATAGGCTAATTAGTGGATTTCTAACTCTGTGAATATTTTATTTTTCTAAATTAATTTACTCACCATGTGTCTATCATCTAATATGACATGAATTGTGATTGCTTGTGAAAGCAAGGTACAAATTCCTGAATGTGTAATTTGATTTTGGTCAATAGTTACAGATAATATTTTCCAGACTAAAAATTATTGACTTATAAATTTGAACAGAAATTAAAATGGCTCCAATATTATGCATATAAATACATCCAAGATTTCCCCATGATAAAAACGAATGAAGCACTACGCAATAATACAACGAATAAACAAATGCCTCCATGATAAACATTTCTCAATTTCAACGAGGAATGTGCATCTTCAACGAGACACTAAAATCAGTATATATTTTTGTGACCGAAACATTTTGGTGTTTGCAGACTCATTCGAAGCCGAAAAAATCAGTTCAGTCTACCGAAAGTTTTCGCTCAATTGCCTGAAGAAATGCAGTGTTTGTGGACCGAGTTTGCTTTGCATTTCGTTCAGGTGAGCGATTTTCTAGGGTGGACACTGGGTAGAAAATTGCGACGGTGCGTGAACGCGAAGACAGGCCTACGTAGGGAGGCTTACGAGGGAAGGTCTACGAGGGAATTACCCTCGGCCTCGGGGTATACAGGATACGAGGGGAGCTGGTGATGCATACGCTGCTTTACTGACCTCACATTTCAGTTTTAATAAAGTGTACATAGAGTTTGGCCTGCAACGTTTTTGTATTTACTTGACATGCGAATGATTTTTTGCGCAACTTTTTTAGTCTACTTCACAGTAAAAATAATGCAGCTTCACTAATGTTATAGTCTCGTCGTATTTAATTACTGGTGTGATTTCATAATATGATACATTGCTTCTGATTTTACACTTTTAATAATTATGTAAATAGGAAATTCAATACATGCATTTTTTTGTAATTTGTGACTTTGTCTTAGACAAGCATGTGATTAGGTGATAGTTTCAACACATTCATTGTATAGTTTCTATAACTCAAATTTAGCTTCCCGGATTCATCTATTTTCACCTTCTGCTTGATTTGATGTCATTTAATTTTTTGTTTTTTATTTGATGTTATTGTATGAAATGGTCCTCAACTAAACTTATTTAGACTCTCATTAGCCGAAAATTTTCAACATAGATTCTTGGACGTTGAACAGTCGTTGAAGTTTCACAGTAGTTGAAAATTATTTTCTTCTTGAACAATTCACTGTTGAATCATAATCTTTTATCATATATTCTAGAGAACGAGAAGCTTTGAGTTCAAAAGCGTTTTATCATTTCTTCCGTCATAGAATGACTTGGACTTACAGTCTTTAAACTGCAATTACACATGAGTGTATGTTCCTACAAATGTACACATTTTCATACATTTGGATTGAGACAACAAATGAGGGCATATTGGTTCGTAGGTCGCAGCATTAGACCACCAGATTATTTTTGAAATCTTTCATTGATACAAATTCATTTTACAACTTTGTGTAAATTTTATTTGTACTCAGAAAACTATTCATCCGATTGCCACAATTTTCGACACGTTCTTTTCAAAATGATTGCAATATAATATGTCAGCTTGAAAAAAATACGCCTACGGAAAAGAATTACGCGATTAAGAATTACAAAAATAAGAATTACTAGAAGAAAGAATAAGCCATTATGAATTACGAAATTAAGAATTACGAAAAGAAAGAATTTCGCGATTAGGCCACCCAATGTATAGGCCAGTTTGATGACGTCACAGAACATCACTCGTGAACTTTAAAGCGCCGAAGTAAAAAGTTTTAAGGAGACTATCAAAATAAGTCCACCAATAATTTTCAAACAGATTCTTTTGAAATTTTCACCATAGGTATTAAATGATGCAATGATTCTTTTTTGTCTCAATTTTTTGTATCTTAAATAAATGATTTTATGAAGAGAGTGGACAAAATGGGTATTATGGACAAGCTTTATCGAACTATATATTTGCCATTCCTGTACCTCCAAAAACTGTGGGAGGAGAGACAATTCAAACGTAAAAAACCTAAGGTTCGATTTTCAAGATAACCTAACAAACTCGGAGCACTGAGTGGTCTGCTGCTCAACCTAACTCAGAATTTGTTCACTGTGTGTGATAGAATGTTTTTTTCGTTCTAAAGCATTTCGAACGCAAGCTGTAATTCTCGTCTGCTCAACGCTCGAATCTGCTTTGTCGTATAGGGGTAAAAACTCAAGTCCGTCATTTCCAACGGATTTTTCTAAAATTTTCACCATAGATGTGAAATTATGCAACGATTATTTCCGTTTTGAGTGTTTTTTATCTTTTCAAAAAAGTGATTTTTATCGGAATAAGTAAAAAATTGTTATAACGGAAAATGCTATATCTGCTACAATTTTAAAGGGACAGAAGTTACAACATGTTTTTTAGATAGCGGAATATATTATCTAAAAAAATGGGAAAAGCATTCGAATATTTGGATTCGTTAAATCTGAGAAGTTTTTTCAGAAAAGTCCATTTTTTGTTTTAGCATTTTATTCCAGCAATAACTTTTAAACAAAGCATTTTTGCGTAAAACCCATGCACCAATTTTTAGCTCTTTTTAAGTCAAATCAATTAATTTATTTGTCATTCATGTACCTATACAACTGCGGGAGAAGTACTATTTCAAATGTCAACAAGTTTAAATTAACTCATCACCTGGTCGCATAACGACGTATGTGACTGGCCTCTCGTTAGCTGTAGCAGAGGAACAAACACACTTTACAAGCAAGAAAACCATATCGTTAGATTTGTAAGTAAATGCTTTATAAGATGAATTAAATAACAGAAAATTTTAATTCAATCAATTTAAGTTGAGCTTGGCTATTTTAGTAAGGTTATGTCAAGTTAACTCACGTGAGGTTAGGTTATGTTAGGTTCTGTCAAGTTAGGTCAGCGGGATTATGTTTTATCAATATAGGTCATGTGAGGTTAGTTACGTCTAGTAACTAGACATAGTCTAGTTAGGTCATAGTCTAGTTAGGTCATGTGAGGTTACGTTATGTTGATTTAGGTCATGTGAGGTTACGTTATGTCAAGTTAGGTCCTGTGGTTAGGTTATTTCTAGTTAGGTCATGTGAGATTAGGTTGTGTCTCGTTAGGTCCTGTGGGGTTTGTGTGAAAAATTGCAGGAGTAAATCTCTTGACAGCCTCCAAGTGCTGAAGCGATGTTTTCGTTTTCCAAAGTCCCCCAAATGTTGGGAAAATAAATTTTTTGTATGTGTATAAATATAAATAAATTTACCACTCAATTTATCGGTTAAGGGCATTTCTACAGTCCGCTACAGTATTAGATAGTTAAGTAAAGACAGTGATCAACAATTTAAAGTTGAATCAAGCCCTTATGTATTGAAACAAGGTTGTTTCAACACGTTCTCTGCGTTCCCGTGGTTATTTACGGTTGATTTGATTAGGTTGTATCAGAATTGGGAATTTGACTTTAGAGCTCAAATATATTTTTATATTTCATAAACAATATGAAAATGGCAACGGTACGATTTTTTTACTCCGTATGATGACAGATATTTTTTAAAGAGGTCGCGAAACAGATCAAATCACATTTATTTTTACCAATACTTGAATGAGCAATTTACCTAATGGTGCACTGATGGTTCAAAATGCGGGGAACACATTTACTGCTAAACGGTGACTAGTTGTCTAACAACTAAAATATGTTCACAGTGGGCTCAATATACTGTATAGATCCATAACATGATGAAATGTTTCTCACAATAGTTAAAGCAGAGCAAAACGATAAAAAATTGAATATCAGCAGCATTTTTGTACACTGAAAGCAAATATACCAATTCGGTGTCGGAACACATAAATAGTAAAACATCACAATGGTAATATTTCGTTTGGTTATTTTTCACCATAATACATTTCAAAAAGTAACGTAATCTTATAAAAAAACAGGTATTGGTGATATGACTTTTCATCGTTGGTGCAGCTACCAACTGTTTGGGATTTTGACTTATAAGGTCATGCAAATATTTGTAACTTGGCTCTTTATTATTGGCACTTTTTCAGGTCTGTTGAACTTCTTGACTCCTTTTCTAAATCCCTAGTTACTATTCTTGCCGCAGATTCTTGACAGTAATTTGGGGTGGCGACTGACTTGGCTATCCCATAGCTCGTGCTGATATAGCTTGAAGCCTACCACACTAGCATGAGACGTACATCTCAAACTGCGCCTGGGTAGGCGATATATGGCGGTAGTCCTCACACTATAGTACCACCCCATAACCTTCATTTTTATTGCAGAACCCACTATGCAACGCAGTCTGTTTTGGATCGCTGTCTTGCTGTAATGTCCATCCTAAGGATAGTGTTTCATATATTTTCTTTTTCGTTTTAACTTATAGCGTTGAACGCAATGATATTCTCCAGAAGTGTTGAAAGTAACTATGTATAAGCTTGCTGTAATCTTGCTTAAGATAAAATATCCAAGAAAAAAACTCTGATTGTTTCTCTCAATAATATAATTAGCCTCTGTCATGGCTATTGTACACCTCGTAGGATTTGTTCATCCATTAAGGACATTATTTTAAGAAACTTTTAAAAACGAACATGTTATACATGTCGTGTATCAACTTTCTTGGAAATGGACGGCTTTTCTTTCTTATCTCCTAGCTTTTTCGATAATTTCAAATCGTCTGCAGAGAGTAAGATATTTTCCGCCCACAATACCACGATGCGTCTGAGCATTCATTTTCTCTTCAATAAAAAGGAGTTTTACGAACGTGATTAACTCTATTCCGCCCAAGTGACAGAAACTTCGTCTTGTAGTCTCATAGGGCAGCTAATCAAAAACTTGCGTGCTCCTTTCAATGTTCTGTGGCAAAATTCAGATGGCTTCTAAAATGAATTGGTTTTAAAAGTGTATCGCTTAGTGTGGGCGAACAAAATTTCGAGTTCCTAAGAGCTACTCTTATTTTCTCATCCACTTGCTGTTTGTTCCACCAGTTTTATTAATTTGAAATTTAGATCGAGTCTCTCTAGGATTCTTCTTTACTTTACGGACATATGCTTAGCCGCACAGTTTAAAATTTCAGATAGACACCCTGAGCGTGATAGACTTTCAACGAACTGGTGTAAAGTATGTTGCGAATTGTGTCACAAGTGGTTCGATTGGCGTTTTTAGCACAAATAAAACTCTTTGACATCCTGAATCAAAAATTAGTTTTCTAAGCAGAGGTGAAACTTTCTAAATTAGTATAGATGTGACTAAGCATGAAGAAAATTTAGTATATGAGAAACTTAGTTTAGATGAAACTGTATAGTATAGATGAAACTTAGTGTAATATAGATAAAACTTAGAATAGATTAAACTTAGTATAGTGTCAATCAAACTTAGAATAGATGATACTTTCCAACAACCCAAACCCTTTTTATATAACTCGCTAAATATAGCTAGGTTTTCTTTCAATTACTGTACAGTGTTTGCCACATTAGAATTAGAGCAATGAGGGACAGCCTCATGCAGCCCTCACACCCTACCTAGAGTACTGAGTAGCATCACACTTAATCAGGCAAGCCTGTCAGGCAAGCCAGTCAGGCAAGCCAGTCAGGCAAGCCAGTCAGGCAAGCCAGTCAGGCAAGCCAGGCAGGCAAGCCAACGGAATAGGATTTTTGTTACATAAATATTATTTGCAAGAATATTACAACATAATAAATTGAAAATTCTATTTACATATAGTAACATTTAAATAGAATATTCTCTACATAAATATTAAGTTTTTTATAGTATAAAATAATTTCATAATAGATTACATAATATGATATTTTTATGACTATTTTTATCACTTGAATTCTAATTTGAGTGTGCGGGGGATACTTTGGAGCCGATATAATTTAGAACGTATGTCGATTTCAAATCAATGTTTAACTATTTTTTCATCAATAAATAGCATCTGTCTTTAGTCTAATAATTTTTCACTATTTGTATATTCGTAAACTACATATATCTGTATCCAGGGAACGTACGTGCGAAAGGTGTTCAAAAGTACGTAAAGAGTGCGTAAAGGGTTCAATTTTTATTATTTTGATTTGTTTGTGTGCATTTGAGGTAAAATAACTGTTGATCATGTATCGAATATTCTTTGCAACAGCCATGTACGCAGAGAAATTAATTGATGTTCGGATATGTAAGAGCGTGAAAGTTTACTGTCTGCATATATTCACAGGAATTTAGGTGACTTGATAGAAATATATTAATAAATGAATTAAAACTTGATAGTCTAACGAGTTGTTCACGTTTATTCCAATATTCCCTTACCTTAGAGTGTTTATAATTTAGAAAATTTTTAATGATGCCCTTGATGGTTTTCACACGCAGAATTGGATACACGGAAAATGTCGAACACAGTGAAATAATTTTGCTGCTGTTTAAAAAAGAAGTCCTATAAATTGATTTCAGCCTAGTTTTTCATGCTTCAGTCTTCATTCGTTCCTCGAATCAGTCCTCAAGTTAAACAATTTTAAACAACTTAAGCAAACTTTTGAATTTAAATCGAATTAAACCTCACTTTTACAAACAAAAGTAAGGTCATAAAATGAGATGGACAAAAATTGGTAACAGTTATCCATAACTTTAGTCCTGCATCCTATTAGATGCACACAGGGACTGAATTTCATCCGTCTAAGGTGAGAGTAACACAGAGGTGAGGGTATCACAGAGGTGAGGGTATCACAGAGGTGAGAGTAACATTGAGTTGAGGGTATCACAGAGATGAGGGTAACAAATAGATGAGGGTGACATAAAAACAAAAATAGGACTGAATTATGGATTGTACTTTTCCTGCCATTTCTCTCTCATCACAAACTTACCAGTGAGCAACTCTGTGGATGCAAGTCAGTCTCCAAGGCTTCGCAGGAAGTCCCCAATTGTAAAATTCTGTGAACTTGATTTGCACCAAGTCCCCAGAAGACTAGAGGCTATATGCTGCAAGACTACAGACTTGATGGTAAAAGTCCGAAGGCTGCAGGACTCAAGTCCTCAGGTTCTAAGGTTAGAGTCCTTAAAGGCCTTAAAGCTCTGCAGGACTTGAAGGTATGAGCCCGGAGGCTGAAGAACTCACAACCGTAGACTTTTTAAGCCTTAAGAACTTATGAACGTAAACTCTAATGCGACAGGAGTCAAATCCTTACGTTTTGAGGCTGAAAGACTTAAAAATGTGGGCTCTAAGGCTGTATAACTGATATTCTAAGGTGCTAAGGCTACAGGACTTAGAGCCTCAGTCCTTAAGGCTACAGGACTTACAGCATCAGTCCTTAAGTCTACAGGACTTAGAGCCTCAGTCCTCAAGGCTACAGGACTTAGAGCCTCAGTCCTTAAGGCTACAGTGCTTACAGCATCAGTCCTTAAGGCTACAGGACTTAGAACCTCAGTCCTTAAGGCTACAGGACTTCAGGTCACAGCCACAGAACTGCGGCACGAGCGGGCAGCCTGTTGAGATGGCCAGTGCATCAAGTCCTGAAAGCAAGTCCCTTGCATAATCCGGTGGACTTGATATTGACCAAGTCCCGCAGGACTTGAGCCGTAGGCCTAAGCCGCGAAGGGCCGCATAATGAGGCCGTCTATTGAATTTGTCGTCGTGATGGAAGCCTGCGAAGAAAATCGGCGGCGCTCGCGTGAACAGGGGCGGCGATGAGCGCTGAATGAGATTGTGAGGAGGTAATGTGAGTGTTTTAGGCCGGATACATAAAGGACCGCCCGGATACCTAAAGGACGGCTCGGACACCTAAAGGACGGGCCGGATACCTGAAGGACAGCCCGGATACCTGAAGGACGGCCCGGATACTTAAAGGACAGGCCGGATACATAAAGGACGAGCCGGAAACCTAAAGGACGGGCCGGACATATAAAGGACGGTCCGGATACATAAAGGACGGGCCGGATACCTGAAGGATGGCCCGGATACCTGAAGACCGGGCTGGATACCTGAAGGACGGGCCGGATATCTAAAAGACGGGCCGAATACATAAAGAGCGAGCCGGGTACCTAAAAGATGGGCTGGATACTTGTATGCGAGCCGAAAACATGTACGCGTTTCAGGTACTTAAACGGGGTCGGATACCTGTGTGCGGGCCGGATACCTGTGTGTGGGCCGGATACTTGTATGAGGGAATATTAAGCCACATAAAAGAACATGTGTGAAGTGTTCCGGATACTTGTATCCAAATGTGGTGGGCCAGATACGTGAATCCGGAAACGAAAGCCCAGTCCGAGCGCTTCGATGTTGTAGGCAAAATTCGAGTGCCAAGCTTTATTAGCTAAGAAACATTTTACAAATATATAACATTTGAATAACATATTTTAAGTGCTTATTTGATATACATAAATAATAGAAAATATATAGAAAAATAAGTCACTTGTAAAATGTGTATTAGAACAAGTTATTTCTGACAAGATTGTTAAATTCATTGTTATTTCATGGAAAGTTTGTTGATTGTTCAAAATCTCGAAAACCGTTTCGATGCACAAAAGCTTGTTCTGTGTAGAATGGAATGACACTGCGGTTATTATTATTATTTGATCTAATTAATCTACTTTTAATGAGCAACTTAGCTTGGTCATCATGTTCAAGTGTTCTACTTTCATCTACCTTCGGTCTCTACTTCTAGTTTCTCATGCTTCAGTCTTCATTCGTGCCTCGAATTTAACCTCAAGTTTTTAAATTTAATATACTTACTACCGAACAATCACGTTTCGAGCCTCAGAAATGTTATTTCGCTGTCGCAAGTTCGTTCGTTTTCCCAAAAATAAAAAATTAACAATTTTTGCTGTCGTCAGTTTGTTCATTTTTCCTAAAATGAGGTAATAAATAGTGCGTTTATTGTCAGCTAACCCGTGATTATAACACCACAGTGTGGGTGTTACCTATTGTGCTGTACCCGCCCTTATACAGAATACATGTGAAATAGCATTTGTGTTAAGTCACTTAAAATCTTTGAAAGAAAAACGTTACTTAAAATTTTGCTCTGAAATTGCTGCTTCTGCATTTATAAAAAACTGTTAGTCATTTTCTACATGAGTTATAAATTAAATTTCCCCAGTTTTCATGAACCAAAATACATGCGTAATAATATAGTATAATGAGCATCTAAAAAGATTAAAATACAATAGAAATCAATAGGAAAATAAAAGCGTTAGATTGAAATACATGTCCCTACTTACCAGCCACCAATAGAAAATGATAACCTCAACAACCTATAGAATGAAACAAAAAACAGAATAAAACCCATCACTCACCCACAAACCCCATGGAAAATGAAGACACAATTTTTCTTCCATTCAAACTCTGATCAATCTCAATTCGAGAGTCTATTTCCAAGACGCCTTAGTTCTAGGCACCTTTTTTATACCAAGTGAAATCCCCCACCCCCACATTGTGGAGGGGGTGCAAAGAGGGGTGTCCCAATCTCCACTTTGGAGGTATAGGGGGGGGTGTAAGGAGGGAGGGGGTATCCTCTGACCGTCGGTCAGCTTTCTTATTCGAAAGTCAATGAGGGAATATGAATAGAAATTGCGTCTTGGGCTCTCGGTGCTGATGGGAGTGGGGGTGCTGATTGAATGGGGGGATTTTGGGGGGCACTGGGGTACTTGATAACAACCAGGAGACCGGGGGTGTGTAGGAGGGGGTGAGGGGGGCTTTAAAAATGATACAGAGGATAAAAACGGCACGGAGCGGCGGCGAGAGAGCATGTTCCGGAATATCCAGGAAAAGTTTATGGATCTCATAATAAATATTCATGAGAAGCAAAAAAGTTATGGAAGTATTAAAACTAAAGAAAGAGTTAATAACGTTCTGAAACACTTGAAAAAGTTATGAAAAATGACTTAAGTACAAAAATTAGAAGCATGCAACAAAGTAATTTTGAAAAATTTAAATGGATGTTTAATATAACTCTAAAACGAAACCACGAGCCTCTATAACCGTACATTATATAAAACTTAGGATATTTCTTCAAATACATGACCAAAGTCAAGAAATTCTTCAGGGAATCTGATGAATCATTACTGTGCATCAATGTCGAATTCTGGAGCAATTCGGAAATGAAGGAATTAAACAGAAAAATTAAATTATGAATTGAAATCGCTCTGGAGTTCAGATCCATCCTCAGCTCTGGTTTCAAACATCACCCAACACGATAAATACCCAAAATTCACTCAACACGATATATGAAAAAAAATCATCCAACACGAGGCATAAAATTCATCAGACACAGTAAATGCATAAAAATTCATCGAACACGATAAATACAAAAAATTCTTGCAGCACAATATGTGCAAAAAATCACCCAATGATATAGAAATAAAAACAGCTTATAGAATATACATAAAAATTCCCCCATAACGATAAAAATGTTGATTTTTGCATATTCTTACCCAGCTTCAGGTAGAAACTCATCATATACATAAACGAAACTTTTACTTCCGTTTACTGGACGTTTAGTAAAATTCTGAAACGTTTTCAATCAAAACAATCGATTTCCATGGCATGATCTTTTTTGTGTTTTTGACAAAATTTTGTAAAAATAAAAGCACCTCACACGCTGAAGTAGAAGCTTTTTGGTCGTCTCGCTCTGAGGCATTCGCTGTAGAGACGCTAAATGTTATACATACATCACACAATTATACATACATCATGCGTAATTTTACATAAATCATGCATTTTCACATATACAGTACATACATTATATCTAATTATACATAGATCATACAAATTCAGAAATATATACGTTATCTGAATATGATGCAATCTAATGTTATAACTACACCAGATAAAACAGCATTTAAATGCTATATGAAAATAAAACACGACATTTACTAAATGTGGTTGAATGCACTGTAGAAATTATTACTTAAGATGCAACATCGTATTGATCAAATATACATAAATAAACGAATACATAATTAATCAAATGAAATATCCTATTTATCACATTTGCATGAATGAAATATAGATGTTATAAACAAAAATAAAACATTCTATTTATCATAGATACATGAATGTAATATAGAAAATTTAAATCAAAATAGAACATCACCTTTATTACTTATGCGTGAATGTATTATAAATTATTTTTAGTCATATTGGTTACACGTCATAGAAACTGGTAGTGTCTACAAAATTTTCATTGTGACTTGGCGGGGGAAAACCACCTCACACCGCCGCACTGTGTCCATGCCCTACCGAGTTCAAGGGATCTGATAAATTTGTGCTACAAAACTATATATGGAAAAATGAGAGTTGTTGACAGTGTGTGTACTACGCAGCATAATACGCTAATATCATTCTTATTTATTAATTTACTAGTCTATACAGCCCGTCAAAAAATGAGGGTGTTCGATATTTTGCTGGAACAAATCCTGCAGATGTGGATGCCAAACAAATATATCCATCCCAATAGTACCCGCCATTAAAATATTCTTGTACTTGTGCACTGGTGAAACTCGTATCACAGATACGGGCATTGAGCGTCCTTGTGAGCGTCACAGACACACGCACGCAGCGGACTCCAAACTAATATATAAACACTCCGAGGGTATTATTAGGTAAGATATCAATAAGTCAACATGATGAGCTCCAAACAAAACAGAAAGATTAACAAATTTTTTTGACCTTAAAATGTAAGTACTTCCTAATATTTTTGCTTTTTTTTTATTTGCAATTCAGTGGAACTTTTAAACTTTTTGCATTTAATTTTTCTTATTCTAGTCTTCATTTATTCAAAAAATGTATTTAATTTCACCCAGCATTCCAATATTGTGATTTTGTTTCAAATTTTACCAATGCATATACTTTTCTGTTAGTGATTCCACTGCAAAACAACTTGATCTATATTTTCAAATTCGATTTCATGATAGTCTGTTCCAATCCATTCAAATTCATTCGAGATTTAAGTCTTCAGTTAAGTCTTTCATTCATAACTTAAGGCACGAGACACAGAGCTCGAGCCATGCAGTTGCATACCCAATGCACAGAATCTAAATATTCCTCAATAAATTATCAGATTACTTTATTATATTTTGATTAATTTATTTAATTAATTATATTAAATAAATTCATATATTAAACACGGAATTTAAAATAATTTGCGCTCAAAGTCTCCGTTCATATTCCTAAAGTGAACCACTTCATTGCTATTTTATCGTGAAGGAAATTTAATTTCTAAGAAACTGTAAAATAAAAACATAATGGTGAAGAATATCTTAAATCACAGGAAGATTCGTTTCGAATCAATTTTTTTTATACAGTTGTACACATATATTGGCCACCTACTGTGTATATATTCCCAGTTCGGCACCAGTACCAACCACCACCACCACCACCACCACCAGTACCACCACCAGTACCACCACCAGTACCACCACCACCACCACCAG